>MU865036.1:3737-113287 GCA_033576145.1 Cladorrhinum samala | reverse complement strand
TTTTATTTTTTGGGGGGGTTTTTTGGTTTTTTTTTTTTTTTTTTGGGATTTGGTTTTTGGTTTTTTTTTTTTTTTTTTTTTTTTGGTGGGGGGGGTTTTTTTTTTTTTTTTTTTTTTTTTTTTTTTTTTTTTTTTTTTCTCTTTTTTGGCTAAAGGTGATGGTGGGGGAAAAAATGCTAATTTTGCTAAATGATTATAGTCATGTTGTTTATGCCAAGAAGCCGGGGACCTTGGAGTAGGGCTACTGCGTACTAGTGTAGACTTTGAGGTGGCGTGAAGGACGAATATTTCTTGTTGAACAAAGGGGATAGATTTGATTTGGATCGTGTAGCATTTATGTCTCTTTGTTGAAGCGAGGCGCTTGTACAGTTGGTTGTATTATGGTCGGCATCTTGGTCTTTTGAAAATACTTGTCTGGGGACACGGGGTAAATACATGTGAGTGGCAAATGCCTGCTGGCTTCTTATGTATATGGGGAAATATCATCTGTACGTATAGCTTGGTATCTATGCGTTTCGTTGATTTTGAATGGAGCGCTGTTTGTTGACACCTTAAAAGTGACATATCACATGTGTCCTCAAAATAAGCTCAAATAATGCATACTGAGATCGTCTTCCCATGTCGTGGTGTTGGGACTGCGGATATCGATATGCAAAGGGTTACGTCAACTTTGAAAGTTCTCCCTATTGAAAACAAGATGGCTAAAATAATACCTCGTAAAAATAAACAAAACATGTCTTGCATTTAAATTGCAATCAAAAAAAGATTCAAAAATCAACCAACCAGCTTCCCTGATCAGGGCGGGGTAATATGCGCCACCCAGAGCTCCTCTCTTTTCCCCATATTGGCAGGTGTGTTTTCTTCCTTGAAACGCGACTATCGGGGAAGCACGTCTTCTGCTTGAGCATTATCTGTAATACGGCCGAGGTAAACAGGGAGTCGTTATCACAGGGCCAAGCTGACCGCCTCGTGCCGGTGTCGTCGACTGCACACTCGATAGGGAAACAGCGGGCGGAAGACGATGCAACGGTCCGCCGCAACAGGCAGGTCCCGAATGGGTGCAACATCAGGCCTTGGCATCGTCACTTACGAGGCAGCTTCTCCGGTCGCTTGTTTATGCAAGCAACCAGCTCTCAACATGGCAGGTGGCCAAAAATCAAAGTCAGCAGCGCGGCGATAGATTGCGCCTTTAAAAAGGGCTGCTCGGGACGGTGCATTCCACTGTGCTCCTGCACGCCATCCCCCCAGGCCGAGACGCGATGAAGATCTCACAGCAGGCGGCATCGTCCCTCCTCTTCGCCTCGGCGGTCCTCGCCACCGACCCCCTCACGGCCGACAAGGTCGAGGCCGACATCAAGACCAACGAGCTCCAAAACGTCCTCTGGAACCTCAACCACATCGCCGACACCAACGGCGGCAACCGTGCCTTTGGTGAGCCCGGCTACAAGGCCTCTGTCGACTTCGTCGTCGAGCGCGCCCGCGGCCGCTTCCACCCCGAGATCGACACGTACGTCCAGTCCTTCAACCACACCTACGACAGGACCAACAAGATCTCGGTCACGGGCCCCGACGGCGAGAATGTCTTTGTCATCAGCCCTCAGTACAACCCGGCCACCCCGCTCCCCGGCGGTGTCACCGCCGCGCTGATCAACACTCCCGTCAACGACGAGACGGGCAGCGGCTGCCTGGCGGAGCAGTGGGACGGCATCGACGCCACCGGCAAGCTGGCCCTCGTGAAGCGCGGCGTCTGCCCCGTTGCGGACAAGCTCAAGTTCGCCAAGGCCAAGGGCGCACTGGGAGTCATTCTCTACAACCAGACCCCCGGGACCGAATTCGAGACCCCAACGCTTGGTGCCGAGAGTCTCGGCCAGACCGTCCCCGTCGGCATCGTTCCTCTCGAGGTCGGCCAGGCGTGGATCTCCCGCCTCCAAGCCGGCGAGACCGTGACCGTCAACCTGCTCGTTGACTCGATTGCAGAGACTCGCGAGTCTTGGAACGTCATTGCCGAGACCAAGGAGGGCGACCCGAACAATGTCATCATGCTCGGCGCTCATCTCGACAGCGTCCAGCAGGGACCGGGCGTCAACGATGACGGCAGCGGCACCGCCGCCCTCCTCGAGATCATGACCTCGGTCAAGAGCTACAGGGGCTTCCCCAACAAGATCCGCTTCGCGTGGTGGGGTGCCGAGGAGAGCGGCCTCGTCGGCTCTCTCCACTACACCTCGACGCTTTCCGACGAGGAGGCCAACAAGATCAAGTACTACTTCAACTACGACATGATCGGATCCCCCGTCCCTATTTACGAGATCGAGACGTACGAGAACACCGGTATCGGAGCCCAGCTTCTTGAGAATTACCTCGTTTCCAAGGGTAAGACTGTCGGGTACGGCAACTTCGACGCCGGCAACTCCGACTACGTCGGCTTCGTCGAGCTCGGCATCCCGACCGTTGCCCTCTTCACCGGCGCCGGCAAGCCTTGGGATCCCTGCTATCACCAGGCCTGCGATACCATCGACAACGTCGACTACGAGGCTCTTACCCTCAACACCAAGGCTGCCGCCCGCGCTCTGGTTACCCTCGCCCACTCGCTCGAGGGTGTTCCTCCCCGCCAGACCACCACTCCCAACCTCAGGGGCCGCAGCAAGATCTCGCACCAGTTCAGGAAGTGGAAGCGCTTGGCCGAGGAGGCCGGCAACAGCCACGGCAAGCTCTGCTCGCACAGGTCCAAGCCCACGCTTGTATAAAGACGTGGACTTTGGGAGTTGGTTATGTAGGTAGTATTTGAAGTGGATGATGAGGTACCATCTGTAGTATAATCACAATGAAAAAACTTTTGCTTGTTACCCAACCACCTCAACTTTTTTTCCATCATTCTTTCTCTCTATTGGCCCTTTTTTTTGGGAGGCGACACAGTGCCTATTTTGAGTCCGTTGTGGTGACCTAATCTTTCAACAAGCCCTTTGAAGACGCCATACTCGCAGTAGATCTTTCATGCTGTCTTTGGTTGTGGGCACGCTTGCTTCTTTAAACTCTGCCTTCCCTCCCTTCCTTGGGGTGATATCGATGGGGATCCAAAGTTGTTCAGATCGACTTGGCAATCACTTCCTCTCTACAGATCTGGGGTTAACCGGGGTGGAGGGGGATTTGCTTTACCATGCATTCATGCATGCATGTATGCGTTGTATGCAGGGCAATATTTATAACAATGCAAGAAGATTGGGATCACAGGTACTGTAACTTACCTTATCTAGGTAGGTGAGTTAAGGTACCTAAACATTATAGCTCACCACTCTTGCTCAAATATGCAGCGGTGCCTGTAGTTCGTTCCTATGCTATTCTGTGTGCATCTTTGTCCGTATTTTGCTTCCATAATCACAAGCAGTAAAGAAATTCCAAAACCAAAGGAGAGACGAGAATAGATAGATACTTTAAAAGGTACCTCGATGTTCTGGGAGTGGTATATATTTGTATGACATGGGTCTCAGATTGCGACAGTTGGGAAGCCATCTTCGCGTCTGCCAGGTTTGCCCAGGTAGGTTATCTTCTATCGATATGCCTCTTTCAAGTTGGAAAGTCTTTTTCTGTAACAATACTGCTTTGTGTTTGTCACGGATATCATCTGATATTTCGGACATGTATTACTCTACATTATCTGTCATCATCCAAGCATCCCCCACATCAATCATCGCGACGCATCAGACCCCGCACAATCGCCTTTGCCTCGCTGCAATCCTCGTCGTTGTAGAACTTGAGGTCAAACGACGACATAAAGTTTGCAGAGCTGCCCCAACCTCCCTCGATGAATTCCAACTCGCTCTCCGAAAAGTGGTGGTCGGCAAAATGGCCCTCGGGATTCCATTCCTTCTCGGACGGCTCGTCTTCATCCTCGCCGTCGTCATCGTCGTCTTCGTCTTCATCACGGTCCTGAGCAAGAATGGCCCGAACGATCCTTCGCCCTTCCTCGCGATCCTCGTCCTTGTAGATGCTGAGCCCGTGGACTTGCAGAAACTTGAACTCGCCGCCGTAGTGCTGCTTGAGCCACCCTTTCTCGTGTGTCGTGTAAGGCTCGGGGCTCGTGGCACGCGTAAAGCCCTGGCGGCTGCTAGATCCCGGTCTGGCGACGACACGCACGCCGCCCATGTGCGCCACCTGCCTCGCGGGCTGCGATTCGCCGCCGGACTGCTGCTGACGGCCGGATTGGTCCTTCTGATGCGCACGCCATTTCTGCCGCTCGGCATCCGTCCAGGTCACGCCTATCATGTACATCGCTCCCTTTTCAAATCTCGACGGTCCGACGACAGGCCCCACGGGCGGTCCGCTGAGCCTGAGGACGAGGAGGCCTGAGTATTGGGGGTTTACGAGATACGCAATCTGGCGGTCGTTGGCATCCACGATCGCTCCCTGCGAGCCATCCTCCGACGCGCCAAACTTGAACCCGGCGTAGTCGCCGGTGGCCGGGCTCCCGAGGATGTTGCAGATGCCGCTGGGAGCGTGCAGCACATTGTGGAGCCGCAGCTTGCCGTGGGCTGTCGGGCCGGAGCGCCTGGGGGACCGCTTGACGGGCACTTCTACCACGCCGATGCCAATGACGTCCATCGCGTCACCGAGACGGCCGGCCACGGTGGTCTTCCAGGGATGGTACTCGACGAACCATTCGCGGTCTCTGGCGACGCTGAGGTGACCGGGGGGATTCAAATCATGTGTCAGCCTCTTCCCATCTACGGCGCGAGTAATTAGGTGCGAAATGGGAGCTTTGAGATCAAGTCTGCTAACCCGGTTGCTGGCTAGGTAGCTACCTAGATAGGTACCTAGATAGGTACAGTACGACGTGCACTCGGGAGCAAGTATGAATAGTTTAACTCTTGATCCTCTAGAGTAGGTATCATTGATGACGGGAAAATCAAACTCACTGGACGTTGGAACCCGAGGATAATACCCAGTCCGGGCATAGACCTTTGCTTGGGCCTCCAGAAGAAGACATTGCAGTATCTACCTAGATAGGTAGCGTCTCGGCAGTAGCAAAATTGACGAGTTTTTCCTTGCCACTGATTATAGCCTTGACTGGTATTGATAACTTGGCTAGTGATTAGGTACCTATGATGCTGGATGAGTATGGTGAGGTCTTTGGCGGTATCGCGAGCCTGAGTGATCATGGTGAATCACCAGCGAGAGAGTCTTGGGCTTTGGGGGATGCGGGGGTGTCAAGGACCTCTTTTTAAAACTTTTTACGGCTTCGGTGGGGGGCCTGTTCAGTTACTTCAGTTCGGGCCGATTGTTGATTGCCTGCAGCAGCCTCTTTGGCAGCTAGGTGATTAAGTTCCCTCCCAGTGTTTGTAGTCCAAGTTGTCGACTCAGTTCACTCATCTATCAAGCAAGGACATCCAGTCATACATTTCTTTCCGGCTCTTGCGCTCTGAAAGCCGCACCGTTGCTGCCACCATGCCCGGGTCTCTTGGTTATAGTTGACAGTGGGCCACTGCTTGCTCATGGCTTCTTCCTCCTGTGCGTTGGGTGCCTAGAGACATAAAGGTAGTTGAGGGACTTGATGACCTACCTACCTAACCAAGTATCACGCGGACTGAAGGACTGCATTGCCCACAGTGTGCCAACGCCAGTGCACAGGGCGGCAGACGTGCCAAGCAGTCACCACAGCCTACCATGATATTGTAGGAAATATTTAATTGGCCGCATCTAACATCCCGCATGTCAGCCTGAGGTTGTGGAAGTGTGGACGCGGCATGGATAGGTGGTACTGTACATATGCAGAATCAGGTAATTACTTGCAGTTTGGCCTCTGAGTCAGAAAAAATAATCTGACCTTATTTTTTCTTTCTTTTTTTGCCAACCACTGGATTGGACGAAAACATCTGGCCAAACAAGTGCTCAGGCTGGGCAAATTTAGGTACCCAGGCTGTCACAGATATCAGAGATTGCCTTGAAAAGGTATTAATCAGTATGCCTCCTATAATACACAGGAGATTCTCCTGGCGACATGATAATTCAGATATAATGGTTTAGGGCTTCAAAAAAATGCAAGTCAAATTGTTTGGATTTCATCCCAAGGTATCTAATTGTCTTATTGCCGTCTGACCATGGCAGACAACTGCAGAAATTTCAAGGTAGGGTGCGGGCCGTACCGGTCGTCTACCTACGTCGTTTCAAGTTAAGGCACTTAGCCGTGGCCCTTCAAAAAGGCATGTACGAAGCCCAGCAATAGTGAAATATCAGGTAGGTGTACCAAACACAACGATGGTATTAATCAGTGTGGAAAAATGACCAACTTACTCTGACAAAATGATTGGTCGTCTTCAGAGCTGGCCGGGAGGGACGACGAAGCATGTAGTATCAGGACAAGACCTCCTGAGCCACAATAGGGTCCAACATTGAGGACCAAGTAGGTACCTTACCTACAGAGTATTTCAGAAAACAAGCAATGAGACTTAATGAGTGGCGACTACGCCTTACGCTCGCCGGTTTAAATTGCTTTTGCGCGAGTGGCAACTATTTGGACGATCAAGGGGTGAATAGGTCTGTACCGATTATTGAGGAGAAAGCTCAGAAAACGACAAAGAGGTAACCAGCCTGAGTTTCACAGCGTTTCTTCCGAGGTTGAGGTCTAGAGCATTGTTCTGGAACGACTAGTACGCAACCAGGAAGGTGGGCATATGGAGACAAGCATTTTGATCGGAAATAAAGATCTGCTCCTGCAAAGGGTTGGATGGACACGGGGATCCACAAGAGCCGCTCTGACAGTCGAGGGCGCGCGCTTTGGGCAGGTCGCATTGACCAAAGAATTACTCATTTTATATGGTACTTCAAACTGTGCAGAGATATTAGTTCTCTGGCGACAATAAAAACGCTGCTGCTGCCCACCCCCCTCCCCCCCTTTAAAAAAAAAGTAGTATAATTGATTGTTGTAAAGAGATGATCTTCCTTTGGCCATGGCTCTTCAAGTTCAAGAAGACAAAGCGCACTATTCCATCCGAGTTTCTTGGCTACCTAGGCATCATGGCCAGCTCGCTTCTAAATAGGACTAGTAGGTATCATATCCTGGAAACAGGGCCCAGAAAGATATTTCTAGAACCGGTCATGAGCGAGGAGGATGAGTGGAGCGGCAAACCATCAGACGTCCCCTCTCTCCGTAAGCGATGTTCCCAAAAAGCGCGCGTATCAGAAGCGGCGGAAAAGAAAACATAATGCTAGTCATTACACACCATCGGGAAAACGATCTGCTTTTGTCAACGGGAGTCGGTAGTGGTCTCCGGGGAAGATGGGGCCAACGTCGCATCGGTTCGCGTCCCGCACAACTCAGGCTAAATTGCACGTGGGGATAAACAACACCCAGACCGGGGCCCCTTGCACATGAGAGGTCCCAGCTTCCGGGTCTAGGACCATCGAGCATGGTCTTGGCTTCCCGATTCGCACTTACACGGAGGGGCTTCCGAGCAAAACCGGGTCAAGAGCCGCATTGTGACCTAGTCTAGTCGACCTCCAAGAAGGCCGAGCCCAGGGTGCGGGATGGGAAATTCCGGGCAGCGCGCGTCGCGGTCCCAAGCAAGAGATTGCGTGCAGTGGCGAGCCGGTCAAGTTCAATCTGGGGAGATATAAAGCGAGCGGTCCAGCCCGCTTGCAGCTGGACGACGACCGTTACGGCCTTTTTTGTCGACAGCACCGAAGTAATCACTAGGCAAGCCTTTTTGATACCCAGTCTTGTTTTCTTGGTAACCCTAGTCCGTCGATACCTCGTCGAATAGGTATCTATCGTCAAGATGCGCTTCGAAGTAGCCCTCGCCGCGGTGCTCGCACCCTTCACCGTCACCGCTCAGCTCAACGACCTCGCCGTCCGGGCTGGTCTCAAGTACTTCGGCACGGCGCTCGGCGAAAGCGCCGTCAACAACGATGCCAACTACAAGCGCATCGTGACCAACAAGAGCGAGTTCGGCCAGCTCGTCGCCGAGAACGGCCAGAAGTGGGAGTCTACCGAACCCTCGCGCGGTTCCTTCAACTACGCCTCGGGCGACATCACGGCCAACACGGCCAAGGCCAGCGGCCAGGGCATCCGCTGCCACACGCTCGTCTGGCACAGCCAGCTCCCCAACTGGGTTTCCTCGGGCTCCTGGACAAAGGACACGCTGACCTCGGTCATCGACACCCACATGTCAAACGTCATGGGCCACTACAAGGGCCAGTGCTACGCCTGGGACGTCGTCAACGAGGCCATCAACGACGACGGCACCTGGCGCGACAGCGTCTTCTACCGCGTCTTCGGCACCGACTTCCTGCCCCTCTCCTTCAAGCTAGCCAAGAAGTACGACACCAATGCCAAGCTCTACTACAACGACTACAACCTCGAGTACAACGGCGCCAAGACCAACCGCGCCGTCGAGGTCGTCAACATCATCCAGGCCGCCGGCGCCCCCATCGACGGCGTCGGCTTCCAGGGCCACCTGATCGTCGGCAGCACGCCCTCGCGCGCCAACCTCGCCACCACCCTCCGCCGCTTCACCGCCCTCGGCGTCGAGGTCGCCTACACCGAGCTCGACATCCGCCACTCCAGCATGCCCCCCAGCTCCGCCGCCCAGGTCACCCAGGGCAACGACTATGCCAACGTCGTCGGCTCCTGCCTCGACGTCGCCGGCTGCGTCGGCGTCACCGTCTGGGGTTTCACCGACAAGTACTCGTGGGTGCCGGGAACCTTCAACGGCGCCGGCGACGCCCTCATCTACGACACCAACTACAACAAGAAGGCCGCCTGGACTTCGGTCTCGTCCGTCCTCGCCGCCAAGGCCACCGGCGCGCCCCCCGCCGGCGGCAGCTCCACCACTCTCGCCACCGTCACCAAGACGTCGGCGGCTCCTGCCGTCACCTCTACTGCTGCCGGTTCCGGCCCCGAGCAGGTGAGGTGGGGCCAGTGCGGAGGAAACGGATACACCGGTCCTACCAAGTGCCAGAGCCCCTACACTTGCACCTACTCCAACCCTTGGTACTCTCAGTGCCTGTAAAGGCAGAGAGGGGGTGTTGAAGGACGGGAAGGGAAGACGTATATTAAGCATGAAGGGAAGGGACTGAAACCGATTTGAAAGATTCTTTGTATCTATTTTTTTTTTTTTTTAACAATTATTTATCTGCACATATACCTAAACGAGCACATATTCATTGGATATAGTACCTATCTTACAAAGCTTTTTGATGGTTCCTTTTATTCTATGAGGGGGTAGGTAGGTACCTGTTCTCTTGTTGGACATTGACCACGTTGGAAACTCTGACACCAAGATGGATGATCAATCAATTTTTTTCGGGTGCCCAAATAGGCCCAAACAGTCCAATTGTTCATGTTTTTCCAACTGTTCCAAAAAAAGAAAAATAAAAAGAAGAAAAAACATGTAAATCGAAATACGCCGTTCCTGACCATCCATCTATCTGCAGTTGCTGAGTGAGGTGGGTTTGCAACCTCAGGTTTTATCATCCCAACAATTAACCCAATCAAAAAAAAAAAAAAACATTACCACCCATCTGGAATGTATCCTAGACGAGCAATCGCTGATTTTAATTTTTTTTTTTTTTTTTTTTTTTTTTTGGAATCACCATGATCTTGATCGCCGCACAAATAGATCTCCAGCGTTTTGCAGTTGCGGCGCCTCCTCATTAATCATTTCCCCTCTCCAAAAAGACGAAACATTATATAACCCAAACGCCTATTCCCCAGTTCCCAATTAAGAAAAGAAAAAAACAAGAAAAAGAAAAAGCGAAAAGAAAAAGAAAAGGCAATTCATCATACCCCATCAATGATGGGAGACAGAGAGGCATAATCATAAATACCCCCCAGTGTTCGAGTTGGAGAAGGCCCCCCCTCCTTGGCCTCCGCCCCAGCTTGTCTGCACGGTAGGAGGCACCTGGCTTCCCTTCCCGAACCCCCTATTAAACCCCGCAATGATGGTGCACCTCTTCCCCCCTTCGCCTTCGACTTCTTGCGTCAACGACCGGGGGGAAGCGGATGATGATGATAATGATGATGATGATGAAGCTGCCTGCGCCTGCGCCTGCAACTGCAACCGTATCTCCCTGAGCTGATGCATCTGAACCTGCTGCTGAATCGACTGAAGTTGGTACTGGTTCTCCTGCAGCCGCTGGCAATGTTCTGATTCCCACTCGGCTTCCGGACCGCCGCTGGGTGATGGATCATCGAGATCCATGCTTGCCGCGTCGAATGGCGTCGAGGGAGCCGTGGTCGAGGGCGTCGTCATGTTTGATGAAGAAGAAGAAGAAACATCACGTGCGCACATGGCTGTGAAGGGAAAGGCGGTGAGAGTTTGGCGCGTTTTCTTGGCGTGATGGTGATGGGAGGAGGACGAGAAGGAAAGGTCGTCAGAGTCGTCCGAGTCGTCGTCGCGACTGCGGCATCGTTTGCGGGTTGGCGCCGACATTTGGGCGCGGGTTTGGAAGTGCATTTGTGTGTGATAGTCCATTTTGGTTTCCCCTTGCGAACTTTGTTCTTGATGGAAAAGTTGAAGCGATTGTGAAATTAATGAAATGGAAAAGTAATGATGAAAAAAAAAAAAATTTATTGTAAAGAAAAAAGAAAACTTTAATGTTTGGATAAAAATAAAGTGGTTTGTTGACACGCTTGAATCACAGGGATTCGGAACTGGGGAAGTGGAGATCTTTTTACTCAATTCGAGCGCCAAAACTGCGTTTGGTAAAACTTGTCGAAACTTTTGGGTGGGAGGCGCGAGCGCGATGGTTTTCCGCGGCGGATATATGGTCGGCCCGAGGACACTTTTGGCGGCGATGGCTGGGCAACAACGTGCCAACGCAAATGCAAGATGCAGGCCCTGGTCGACGGACTCGGCCGAGCACGCCGAGGAATTGATATTTGGATGACTAAGTTCATTTGCTTCAACCTCCACTTTATTTTCCACCGTATTGATCCACTTTCCTCCCTGCGCAAAATTAAAAACCGAAGCAAGCTTCACATTTACAGCGTTCTTTCCTCCTACAACAAACATTCCCCAATGACGTTGGCATCGGTGGGATTCGGGCTCATCATACATTGTATGTGTCTTTTTCGCTTTTATTTCTCAATGTACAGTACCTCCACTTAATTAGGCAGGTAATTACCTACAATCCCCGGCAACATCGACAAACTCCAACGCAAACATCCCTTTCTATTTTGACCTCCCGATCATTGTTGCAATCAAAGAAGAGAAGAAACATAATTCACCCTCCTTCAGGCTTATAGGTAGCTACCATAACATATATGATATATACAACGCATTTCCTTAGAAGGAAACTTAAACCCCCCCCACCCCTTCGCGTCCTCCTCATCCTTTTCCCCCCTTCTTCAGTAAACACAGCCCCCCTAGGCAGCAATGGCCTTGAAGTCGTCGGCATACCAGTAGAGGTACGGCATGTTGGAAGGGTTGTAAAAGCGGGCTTGGAACTCGCCGCGGCCCGTCGAGTCGGTGGTGAATTGCAACCCGCTGGCTCTGTTGAAGCTGCCGTTGGGACACAATGCGTTGCCGATAGAAACACCATTATACAGGACCTGGATGCGCGAGTTGGAGTCGTAGTTGAGGCAGCGGTAGAGGAAGGACACGTTGTAGGTGGTGGACGGGCGGCCCACAAACGTCTGCGTCAAGCTGGTGTATCCGCCGCCGGCGGTGGGAGGGTAGACGCGGATGATAACGGTGCCTCCCGGGCAGTCACTGTTGGGCCCGCAGACGCTAATAGGAGAGAGGGGTTCGACCCTGCCGTTCCCGCCCGTGGTCGCCGTGGTCCATGGGAGAATGTCGTTGGTGGTTGCGTAGCTCTCGAAGGCACCGTTGGGGATGATGTTGGCAGGGATCGTGTAGGCGGGTGGTGCGACCGAGACAGTGGCGGTGGCGTCGGCCGTGACGGTCTCGAAGACGGTGCTGGTCGCCTCGACGCCCTCGGTGGAGGTGGCGGTTTCGGTGACGGTGACGGTTGATGCCGCCGCCGTCGACAGGAAGCAGCCGCAGGCCTTGCTGATGCCAACATCGTTCGAGGAACACTTGGAGACGATTTCCTCTTCCTGATCCGGCAGCGAGGTCGGCTCCGGCTCGCCGATGGAGGAGATGGTCGGGGCTCGCTTTTGGAACAGCGTTGTGGCTACGCCGGTGGTGCTGTGTGTGGTCTGGGTTAGCCAATCATGCGCCGCCGGCGGGTTGCCCATAAATTGCTTGCTGCTCAGGGGCTTTTGAGTCCTTCCGTAGGTAGGGTTGGCGACACTTACACAGTTACAGTTTCGGCCGTGATAGTAACGGTCGTTATGTCGGTCTCGAGCCCGACCTGGGCCGAAGTCACCGTTTCAACCTCGGTGACGGTGGCAGTTGCGGGGGAGAGGGAAAGGAAAGAAGAGCAGAACGACTCTCCCACGGCCGGGTCTGCGGCGAGGGCACCGAGGCACTTTGCCGACCCGCATGGGGTGCAGGCGGCGTTAGCCATGCCGGCAAGGAAGCCGGCGCCGAAGCAGAGCGCTGAAGACCTCATGTTGGCAAAAGGTTATCAATAGTAATAAATGAGTGTGATTGGGCCTTTTCAAAATGAACGACTGGGCAAACGGCAATGCCCTTAAAAAGAACGAACGACTGGGAGAACGAGACCGTGGCGTTGCCAGAGGAAAAGGGAGCTTCGTCATTGGAATTTTCCAGCACCACTTTATGTATCGTCGAACCCCCTTTGTGCGCCGCCCATCTGTTCATCAGCCACGCGCGCTAGCGTCCAATATCAAATTTGCTGGGTGCGGAATTTGGCCTAAACGAACGTCGATAGTTCATATCCACTTGTCGCGCCAAAGCTCAGCCGAAGGCTGGGGTCCAGAAGGTCTAGACCATCCTCTGCACAACTTGATATCAATCTGGAAGGCGGTGAACCATGTGGCTACACACCTTTGCATCATAGATTTGTGCTTAAAAAGTACCTACCTACTTTTCGTATTCTCCTATCCGATTATTACGTTGGCATTTTCCTTATTTCTCTTGTTTTTCTTTCTGTGGTTAGTTTTTAAAAGATGCCCAAGCTTCGCTTCATTTTTCCTGCATGCTGGTCGATGGTTATGCCTGGGGTATCCAGTGGCCATGTTCATGTCATGTCAAGGGGCTGCTGTCAGATAGCGCGCTAACAAAACACCCAAAGTCTAGCGCTCACAAGATATGTTGTAGCGGTCTTTTACGTTATGGAACAATCAGAATAATAAAATGCTCGTAACAACTACCTACAACATGAAACAATATTTGCTTTTCTTTCCCACAATAGTTACCACTGGTATTCTCCCTCACTTGCTGCAGTACAATGACAGCAGTTTAACATTATATCCAACCCAGATCCAGCTTACTTTTTGCCTCAAAGTCGTCCTCTGTCAACATGTCGCCCGCCAAGATCCTTCCCATATGCGTCTTCTCGATTCCTCCCATGCAGTCCCTCCTGATGTCGTTGTAGACCTTGTTCAGAAACGCCACCGGGCTCGCATCAAACTCGCAGCCGGGATACTTTTTCCTTCCGACAAAGCCATCCGGCGGCACCGCCGAGTCCTCGTCCTCGTTTGCCGTGTACGCCAAGCCCAGATGCCGGCACAGCCTCTTGTACTCGTCGTAACTGCGCAGGTAGAGCTGCCCGGCGAAGAGGTTGAGCTGCATCACCAACTCCGGGGACACGGGCTCCCAGTCCTTGTCTGCAGCCTCTGCGGGGACGGCGTACGTGTTTAAGTCCTCCATGGTCCGAAATGTCAGGCTGGGCCGCGGGAGGTAGGCGTGCAGCGTTACGGGCACCCGCACGGGTACCTTGGGAGCGCCGCCGCTCGCTTTCGACTCGGCCGCATTCTGCTGCATCCCCTCGATGAGGCCCTTGAGCTCGCTCGCCTCCCACTGGCTTATCAGGACCATCGTCTCCAAGGCATCACTCCTCACCTCCTCCTCGTCATCCCCTGACCGCTTCGCACGGCTGACGAGAACCCAACGCGCGCCCCGTTGGTAGCTGTCAGATTTATACCGCGGTCCCGTCTCCTCCACGGTGCGCGTGAAGTCATTGGTCACTAGCAGGTCGCTTGGGAAGTTGTCGACGCCGGGACTGAACAGCGAGGCGAAACTGGCAGTCGACATGGCGGAGAATGATTTGCTGAACGCAGGACTGCTGGGCCTGACGCGGCCGGTTCGGACGAAATAAATGAGGTCGGGATGAAGCTTGTGCGAAAGTGCGGCCCGCGGTGGGGGCCGAGCTACCTGGCGTTCTTCTTCAATCTCGGGCGCAAGTTCCCGTTCTTGCTCCTCCTGGAGCGCTGACGAGGTGGCGGTGCTACCGGTGCGAGAGGCATGGGTGAACGCACTGACCTTTTCGCGGATGGCAGAGAGTTGGGTTGCCGTAGTATCATCCGTCTGCGCTGTCTCGTCAGGGTCGCGCTGGTCTTCCAAGTCCAGGTTCGCCATTAATGCGGCAATCTCGGTGCTGCCTCCACCTCCGGCCGTCGGCGCTGGCCTCGGCCGGTAGCGCTCCTCCAGGCACATGCCTTCGGCCTCGAGGTACTCGCGGGCGTTGGACGGGGAAAAGCAGCCTTGTTGCTCCGCCTTTCGCCATATAGCTTCTTGCCGGATGTGGCGCATTCCTTGTGCCGCCCAAAGAGGCACGCTCCGGACTGTCTCGTCCCATGTCTCCGAAATGGCCCAGGCGATCACATCGGCGACGGTGAGGCGCCGTTCGCTTCCCAGATTGCGGATTGCGCGGATACGTTTCTGCATCTCGGTGGAGACGACAAAAGTTACCGACTGTCCCTGGCCGAGCTTGCGCATCCGCATGCATGCCTGGACCAGAGTGTCCTTTGTGACTCCCGGCCCGAGAGTGACGGCGGCACGGTAATCGCTGGGCAGCTTGAGGTCGGTCCCTCGAGTGTGCGCCTGGTCGAGGTATACGAGACACCTATCAGTTTGTTTTGCAAACGGGGAGGTAAGAAATGGCACGACATCGCCGTTTCGGAGGAGCACTGAAAGCTCATCGCTGTCGTTGAAGAAGATGACGGCCTCGGCACTGCTTATAGGGACCCTCTCTAGGAGCATTTGCGCCATCCGTAAATTGGTGCTCTCGATGATCTGGGCTCCTACGTCGAGGACCACCCTCATTGGTGGGTCCGACTTCCTCAAAGCGTCCAGGAGCATCCCTTCAGTAAGAGCGGAGAGTGGCGATCCATGTCCAGCCTCTATCTCCAGGACAGTATTCTCGTCTCCCAGGAGGGTGCTGAGTACTGCAGCATTGGTGTGCGGCTGCAGGTCCAAAGCCGTCACCGACAGCGGGAGCACTTCCTTCGAATCATTTGTACCGCTGAATCCTGTCAGGGGATTCTTCTTCGGCTTTGCCAAGTCCCACCCTGACGAAGCAAGCTTTAGAGGAAATTGCTTCATCTCCTTGGGAAAAACTACCCTGCTAAGGTAGAAGTCCACTGCCGCTCTGGTGTACCTTAGTGCTGGGAAGACTATGTTCTCGCATTGGGGCTTGTCCTCGATATTGATGGAGGAGAAGTGTTGGAAAGAATGCGGAAGACCAGGAGACGTGGCCGCCCATCTTCCATACTCCTGCTTAGCCTCGTCTGAGGCTTGCAGCAGTTCGAGACACGTATACAGCTGCTCATCAGAGAGACCGCTGTAGTAGTAACTCAAGCACGTGAGCACAATGACAACATCGGGGTGGCTAAACTCGGAGCGCGGCGAGGGCATATCTTTAGCTCGGTAAGGTACGGCGAGCATGGTTTGCGGCCGGCGGTCAGGAGCAAGGCCGTAATTGACGCGGAACCGCTTTTGGCCCAGCGCAAACAGGATGACGCCTTTTGCTAGCAGGCCTCGCAGGAGCAAGACAGTATCCCTCGCGTCCGGACAGCTGAACATCCCTGCATGATCATCTTCCACCAATTTGACATCCTCCTCGGCGATCTGGTCAATCAGGATGTAACTGCGCATCGCCTGGCGCATGCGTGGCGTCCGGTGATGGAGGGGGAACCCTGTGAGGCCGCGATTGCAGACTTCATCAGCGAGCTCGGCCACAAGACGTCTGCCGGCAGATTCGTCCACAACGCGTATGACGGGGACGCGTCCGGAGGGAACGCGTCCGGAATCCAAGTCCTCCACAAGAAGGCCGTCTGCCACTCCCGCAATGTCTGCAATGAGCCGGCGGGTGACAGACTCGGCCATAGAGAGAAGTTGCTGGATCAGGATCCACCGCTTAGGGCTCATCTCAACCGGCTCCTGTGCTCCCATGGTGTAAATCAGCTCAAACTTGACGCGGAAGTTCTCGTCGCTTTCGTCGACAATGTCGCGAGAAACGGATTCGAAGTCTTGATATAACTTGGTAATATCGGCTCCCAGACTCGTGTCGTTCGTCTTGCCCCTGTCCTCGTTACCATTTTCGGGGGCCCAGCTCTTGTCGATTCCCATCAGCTTGAAGGAGAGCAGATGCTCTGGCTGCAAAAGAAGAACGCCACCCTCGACCCTGCACTTTTCAATGATCTCGCGGGCTACCGCAACATCGCTGCCGGATAGCTGAACAGACCGGGAAAACGGAAGGTAAAAGACTCGCCTATTTATCAGCCCCCCCAGCTTGCTGATGAGCATGTGTATCATCTGGCTCGATTGCGGCTTCGCCACTACGACGCGAACTAGCTGTTTCCCATTTGCCAGCGCGGCCGCCACGATGGGAACAATGACTGAAGATTTCCCCTCGCCCATGTTCAGCTGCATGACCGAGTTCTTCATGCCCGGCGGGGATCTCATTGCTGCCGCGACTTTGTTCTGCACAGGGCGAATCATGATGCCCTGTTCGATCTCGAGGAGCAGGCTTTCGGGGTACTCGAGCGGGTCCCATTCCTCGTTCTCGTGGTCGCCGGCGTTAGCGAGCTCCCTCTGAAGATCCTCCCTGCGCCGGGGGAGGTCGGAGGCGTAGCTGGCTAACCGCTCGGCACGCTGCAGATATACTAAGCTCAGGGCGAAGTAGACAAGATAGCACCGCCATGGCTTCGATAGGTCGCCCCAAAAGCTCCGCGTCAGGCGCTGCAGGAGGAAAACTGGCGAGATTCTGGGAAATACGCCTGCATCGTTGCATACCTGATATGCGATTGATGACCCGCTCAAGTTACGTTGTAGACCGCGAAGAATAGAAGCATGGTCCGTCCGTGCTCTTTCCAAATTTTCAGCCAGCCCTTCTGGGAGGTCCCGACCGTGTCGCGGAGCTACTGGACTGGCCATGCTGCGACGAAGCTCGGCGATATACGAGGCTTGGAAGGCTTGAAGATTCGGATTAGCCGACAAGCCGTCTAGGAGAGTAGATAGACGCTCATGCGGGTGCTCTGATCCTTGAGCTTCGATGTGCAGCGTGGAGAAGCGACTGGGCCGTGGGCGATGGGAATGCGGTGTTGATTGCGAGAATAGCGAGACGGCCGAGACGAAACCGCGTCTTGATCGAAGCTTCCTGCCAGGGTCGCCACTTGGAACCGAAACCGGCTCAGAGCTCTCCATGATATCGATCTCGCCCATCCTTGTGGACAGCATGGTGAGATACGTGCAGAATGCCTCGGTCCTCCGCGCCATTTCTACAATACCTCGCACTTGAGGCATAATCTTGTTGACATTAAGATAAGAGGTGTAGGCTGCGCCGGTTGGGATATTTATGGTCCAAGATCGCTCAACTTGGCTTTTCAGTTCGTTCACAAATTTGCTGACCATGGCATTCGAATTGTTCCTCCATTCCCAATGCCGCCTGTCTTCAAATGATCGGACCGACTCGCCCTGCCTCCTCGTTCCGGGGTATTCCGGACACCCCTGGAGTTGCTTTCTGCCATCTTCGGTGGCGCTCGTGAACCGGTCCAACAAGCTGTTCCGGCTGATTTTCAGATTGAAGTCCAGATCGGGTGGCGGGAGCATGTTGGTTTGTCCGAAGGCAGCGATTTTGCCCAACGCCAGCAGCGCTTGAACAACTTCTGGATCCGAGCCCTCGGCGTAGAGCAGACTGGATAGGAAAAACATCTTCTTGTACTTGTTACTCTCTGTGGCGAGCTTCCGATGGAGCCCACACCATAACCCCCCGAGAACCTTAGACGGGACACGAAGGTTGGCGAGATCGAACCCTATTGTTACCTTGGGCCTCCCATTGAACATTTTACCGTTGGTAGCTTTGATCCGACCCGAGAGACCAGTAGACGGTTTGAAAATGAGGCAATCGGCTCCAGCATCCATGCATTCAACCAGCCGGGGAACCATGGTTCTGCTCTCATGGGAGCCGCCGGTGGCTGCCCTATCCCCAGGATGGTACCATGCGTCGCTGCCCGTCGTATGGCTTTCGGCTCCAAACTCGGCCACGCGAAACATGGCGTTGCGAATCCTCGCACGTTCCGCTAGCTTTGATGATCTCTGCTCCTCCGACGTGGAGAAGACTTGTTTCGCAGACGTGTTCGTGTCTGCCTCCCGGTTATCCAATTGGAAAAGCTTCCCAGATTTCTCGTAGTCATCGTAGATGGATTTCGCGAGCGGCCAAAAGTCATCATGTTGTGATAGTGGCGGGAGGTCATCGTTCCATTTGGCCTGTTCCATATCTTCGAGGTGTGACGGGTAATATGTCCGCCGGGGAGAAAGCTGTGCAATCTGCACGAGCAGCTCACGGGAATCGTGATCAAGATTCGGATGAGACTTCACGGCGGCGCCTCGCAGTATTCTCAAGGCCTCTTCGGTTCCGGTTCGAGACGTTAGCGGATCAGGAAGACAGTGCGACGTGAGCGCGTGGAGCCAGCAGAGATAGAGCCTGCTGTGAAGAGACCCAGTGTCGGTCAAGCAGCCGAGCTTATCGTCGATGAGAAAAGCGTCATGGTGAATTCGCCTGGTATCGCTGCCACGATGTATGGAAACATTGACATGGCCGGAGGCATCGGTGAGCTGAGTCGAGACTTGTCCTCGGGGAACTAGAAGCATCCTGAATCCGGGCCCGCGTTCCGGCCTCAACACCAGCTTGTCAGCAAGACCTACCAGCGTGTTGATGCCTTGGCGATTGTCGATTTCCATGCCAGTATAGTTCATGGACCTGACTGCAATTTCTCCTTGGCGAACCTGGAAGGAAATGGACAGGCGGGGGAGTATGAGAGACAATAACTTGGTAGCGCTGTCAAAGATAACGTTGATGTCCCGCAAAGTCTCGATGCCGCCGAGGATTCGGTGACACAGCGCGGCTGTGGGGCTCGATGGATCGACCACGGCGAGGGAGCCTTTCTTCAGCATTGGCTTGCCATTCTCGCGGGTTAGACACCAGTTTTCAGATGTCGTTTTCCATTTCTGGGCGAGAGGACGAAACTCGACTCGGCCAGTCGAGAGATTGAGCCAATGCGCATAGTCGTTGACAAAAGAGTTGGGCAAATCTTTGACAAGATGCTCGCGCGGGATGTACTCCCAGAGTTCTGGCCCCGGCTCGTTCTGGTCGGCCACGGCGCGCACCACTAACCGGCCATCCTTCATGGCGAAGTGAATAACCCATCCATTCTGAGGTCGGGATGCGGAAAATTCCATTCCCGTGACGCTTGACGGCCCGACGTCGAGAATCTGCTGTCCAAAAAGCTGGTTGAATGTTTGATGTTTCTGGTAAGAGGACGGCAGTTTTGAGAGCGGACGTCCATCCAAAAACATGTTTCCCGTGAGGAGGTTGAAGGTAATCGAGACCGGACCGCTCTTGCGGGTCAGGATGTGGCTTCGAGTATTGCGGTCAAGCTGCGTCCAGCCGGGGGAGGAAGACGAAGGGGGCGAATAGTCGGCCCAGAGTTTTTTAATTGCCGAGTCCAACCCTTGATTGCCTTTCTCAAGGACCTGCTTGGTTACCAGATGACGCGTTCTGTACATGATGAGATGCCACCTCTGCATTAGTTGCAGGGCAATAGAGTCTACTGGCTTCCCGGATGGCGGCAGGTGGTTCCGCGCCAGCACAGCGCTCTCAACCAGCAGAGAGATGCTATCTGAGTCTTCGAGAACCGGCTCAAGATGATCCACTTCCATGTCGAACGTAGTGGCGCAAATCAGCGATGCCAGAAGTAGCCTCTCAATCCATCTTTCTCGATCCGAAATCTTGTCGCTATCGTTAAGTTTCTTCAGAAGTAGTCTTGCCCAGCCTATCGAAACCTCTCGCAACTGCCCAAGATATCTGAGCAGTGCTGAAGAGATGTCCGGTGAGGGAGACAAAGAGAGGAGCCTTGTAGCTAGACACGTGAGGATGCAGAGAGCAATATCGTTCTGCCAGCTACCACGGATACGCTCGAGAGCATCATTCATAGCCGATATCATCCGACTCATGAAGGATTGTTTCTGTGTGTCAAAGTGCGCCTCTCTGCGGGCAGGATCGGTCCATCCGTCATATGCAGAATCAAGTCGAGGACCCACTTCGAGGCACGCTTGCAAGATGAGGGCGAGCGTCTGCTTTTTGTTGAAGTCGACTGACGGGATCACAAGCTGGCAGAGAATGTTTGACCACTGCAGACTAACTCCCGAGCGGAGGTTCCCCAACTCCCTGAATTCGCTGAGAGTGACGTCGAGCGGACAGCGATGCTGCGCCGCGATTATATCGTTTGAGGTGTGATTGGTATATCGAATCCAGTCTTGAATGGGATCTTCTCTCGCGACCAGCTCAGCGTACGAGCAGTGACGAGGAATGCAGGCGCCGGAGATCCTTGTCTCTGTGGGGGTCATTGAGGGATGATCGTAGTACGTGTATTGCGCGGCATGCGGAACACAGATGTTTCCAGGGTTTGCTTCCCTGATATGCTTCACCCTGTAGTGAGCGACTTCCATGGGCTTCACCGTTGAGGCAGGCCGCTGGCGGCTTGCGGTCTCGAGAAAACGCCCCATGCCTCGTCGTTCCGCAGCGAAGTACAATGACTGCCCGCTCCCGTCGCGGCCGCGCTCTTTTTGGTCACGGAAAACCTCGGTAATCAGCTTCCAGGTTACATCTCGCCAGATCACCACGACGCGAGGAACGCTGATCTCAAAGACCGCTGCATCAGCATCGCTGCTCCTCGACGGCAATGGTCGCTCAAATACTTCGATTTTCAGGTCCGCCATCTCCTGTTGTAGCCGACACCGCGTGCAGCTGGATGAATGAGTTTGCTCCTCCCACCGCTCATTCCAATAATACTCACAAGATGTTGCGTTAAAAGTCGCGAGCTTCGAGCTGTACTCAGCCTCCTTCTTATTGTACTCTTCCAGCTTCTCTGCTTCCATCTTTGTGGCCCAGGCATCAATGTTCTCGCGGATGCGCTGATGATGTGCCGAAGTTTGGTAGAACCGAACTGCAAAAGACTCATCACGACCAAATCCTGTAAAGGCGGACTCGTAACAACCCCGGGCTCTCGCCATGCGGGACGAGAGATAGTTCTCTACCGCACAGAGACGGTCCATCTCCTCTTTTCTCTCCAGCAATAAAGGGTGAAAGAGGTTCGCGGGGAATCCTGGATTGTAGTCCAGAATGAGGGGAATTTCCTTCCCAGCAATCTTATCCAGGACTATCCAGAGTTCGACGATGATCATATACATGACAGACAGCGCTCCTGGGATGCCGTCGTATGTTGTCGATGCTCTCGTGTAATATGCATTGATCAAAGATCTCAGTTTGTCGACGGCCTCGACGGCCTCGTCAGCACGAAAGTGATTGCGTTCTGACCAGCCCGGCAGCGATGACTCCACCCAGGCCTCAAAGTCCACCAATTCGCAGCGGCCCGCTACCGCGTCTTCGGGCATAGCGGCACTCAGCGAGGGCAGTTCCGTACTCGAGAGGGTGTGAAACCGCGTGATATCGCCCTCCTCGGTGTCGTTTCTCCGCGCGGTGTCGCGAGATTCGATCCATGAGAGGTGCTCACCGAGGCCTTCCAGTTTAAGCCTCGAATCCGAACAAAAAGAGACCTCGGATAGCCTGTGTAGCGGAAGGAACTTGTCATGCTTGCCGCGTGCAACAACCCACCGGTCCATCAGGGTCTCCTGTGATTGAACGACAATTTCCCAGACCTCTTTTAGCCACCCAGAGTATTCGCCTTCAGCAGGGTCCAGTTTGACAATGCGGCGGACCAGCTTCGCCTTCATTGAGGACAGCTGGTCGCTAGGAACCGAAAACTTGGTCGATTGTCGGGCCAAACCCAAAATGCGAGCGTGGTGATATGCCATCAGAGGTTTGTACCAGGACTCCTCGCAGTTCATGACAGCGAGTCGGTCGAGCACCAGGCGCAGGGCAACCCGGAGAAGCAGCCAGTTTGGCGAGCGGTGAAACGGCAGGAAGGCGTTGCTGAAGCAGACTTGCTCGCGGCTGCGTTTGATGATCCGGACGGGGTGAACCTCTCGACCAAGTCCGACAAGGATATCAGTGAGAAGACCGGTGACAAAAATAGGGGACAGAGTATCTCTTTCTTCCGGTTGCATCGTTTTTGCTTTGGTGACTTTGTGCCGAGCTCCAGGAGCAACTTCGGAATCGAGTACTTGAATTGCGTGGACCAATTCATCCAGCAACTCGGCCTCTTCAAGTTTACCAAAGGGAACTATGACGGCTCTGTCTGGAAACTCGCGGCGGAGGGCGCCTTTGCACGACATGACGTTCCGGTTCGGCGCGAGGAGCTCAAATGTTTCGAACAGGATGCTGTCGGATTTGCCCGTAAGGAGCAGCCCGGCATTTTGAGATCGCAGACGAAGCAGCGCAACGTCTGGTGCAGCTATCTTAGCGATCATTCATCTTTCCAAAGCAATGCGTGCGCACTCACCACCGGCTTTCAAATTGGAGATTACGCTGCGCAGCGCGTCACGTTGTGCTATGCCGGTCTGGCTGAGGCCTAGCCCGGGGTTCGTCTCGAGGAAGCGCCCAAGCATCTCCAGGGCAGGCTGCAGAGAGGGAGAAGAGCGATGTTCTGCTTCCATGAAACCCGAAATAGAGTCGCGTAAGACCTGGGTCATTGATAGCAGGTGCTGACTGTTTGTGTCATCCTCTTGTGGCAGGCGAGGCGGAAGAAAGACGTGATGAATGATGAAATCGATAGTCGGGCCATCCAGGCGCACCCCATTGCTTGCAGGGAGATCGATTGCCATTCTGAATGAACTTGTAGTTGTTTGCTATCCTATGTTAGAGGTAGGTTTGAGCAGACGGTGCGGTGGAAGGAAGAGTTGGTGAGATGCCATCGAGGTCATGAGGTAGGTAAATAAATGACGAGGAGAAATTGGGAGCTCCAAAGCAGATCAGGTTGTTTGCAGCTCTGTTTGTTTGGTTGGGCCTCCGTTTGGTCGGAAAAGAGTGCAAGTCGTAGGCCTCAATACATCAGTGCCGTATCGAGCACAGTTTCGCTTGCTCGACTCGCTACTGTGACAGCAGTGCCCATTTCTATCCATGTTGCTTGCGTGTAAGATGCGCCGTGGCATTCTCGAAAGCGCTTGACAAGGAATCCGAGAAAGAGGCTGAGTAGGAGGTTTGGTCGCTAGAAGTCATTTTGCTGCAACAGAAGGCTTCACAAAAGCCAACAAAAAAAAAGGCACCTGCATAAGTACAGTGTTTGTGGAGGTGCTCATTTTTATGCGCACAGTGAAGCCCGCACAGCTGCTGTGCATCCGCACCGGCGCACCCACCCACAGAATGAGCCGACCGGCAGCCTCGTTGCGTCACTTAAGGCACCCTCGCATTAGCAATTACACCCAGGGCACCCCATGCGAACAGCCGTTGAGGTCATGATCACGTCTTGTCCGGTCCTCAACCGCCAAGCACTAGTCACACCCGTCGACGGCCGAAAAAGCCGACCAAAACTGTGCCAACCACTTACACGAGCAAGACAAGCGCTCTGCCCCACCTGGCGGCCGCATCATCGAACAACCAACGGTCGAGGCTTTTATACTTCAACGGCCCCTGCACGCGTTTAAACCCGACAGTTTGGATTTCAACGGGCTCATGGGGCATTTGGATGTCTGCATTCTGGCACTGGGGTGATAACACAACTCCCAGGTTGTCACCCCCAGTTCTCCCCCATTTATCCTCATTTTCGCGACTCGGACCTCACGACGCAGTCTCTTTTGTGTGTCACGCCATTCTATGCGGCAGCTCCTCAAAGACGACTTGTTATCACCCCACAGGTATCCTCTCACTCATCTCGGCACGACGAATTGACCACCACCCCTACGAAGCTGGACGACATCACTGCACTTACCCGTCCCCCCACCCCCAAGAAAAAAAAAAGAAGATCAAAAATGCCACCAACCGACATCCTCCCACTTCCCCCCTTAATAGCCCTGATCCTGGTCATAGCAGCCTTTTCCCGCTTCTTATCCCTCACAAACTCAGCCACGACTCCCTTCCTCAGCCCGGTTTTGCACCGAAGCGGCAGCAGCAACAGCACTTGTGACCCCCACCTAACTTCAACTCCCCCTGCAAAATTAGTCGCGATAATACCGATCCCTACCAGATTGATCATCGCCCTGCGACGATACCTGCGGGAGCACGTCCCAAGGACTTTGTGGAGAGTCATCATTGAGGAGGAGGAGGAGGAGGAGAACTTGGAGGACAAAAAGAATAATTCGACCAATCATGACGATGAGTCCGAGGAAAAAGAAGAAATGAATAATGACAACGAAGAGATGCCAATGATGATGGAAAACGTGAGGATGAGGATAAAGAATTTGCGAGCGGCCAGACGACGACTCGGACTCGGAAGGACCCGGCTGGCGGGAGGGAAAAGAATAACTAGTAACCACAACGGACCGCCGAGGATCCCCGAACGAAAGTCGAGTTTGGGGTTTGATGTTGGACATCATCACTTTTCGAAACTGAACCGGCGTGAGATTTGTGGAAAATAATTGATGGGAAGAGCTTTGTCGGGGTTGATACCTACCTACCTGTGGAACATTTGGATGGAATGAAAGGATGCTGAAGTAGGTATTCAAACAAGAAACGGAAACAATGAGAAACAATTTAACAGCCACGATTGGTTGGACCACGATATTAAGATAGACATGATGAAGCCGCCCATGACAATCACGCAGCAAGAGCCTGCAAGAAATAATGAGCAAACTTGAGAGACAAAGGTTGAATAGACGAATTTTATAAAGCAAACGAGGGTGTATCTCTTGGATTTAATATTCAAAACAAGCTTTTGACCCAAGCCACGTAAATCAACGTCGCAACCGATCCAAAAGGCTAGACAGCAAATTTCTGCACGACCACACCGCGACCCTTATTTTCCTCGCCCAACTCCGAGTTTCTGCTTTCATCCTCGGCTGCCGAAATGAAATCAATGTCCCCATGGATTGTTGCTGGAACATGCGTTTCGGGAACTGGGAAGAAGTGGCTCAAAGTGATGTACACCAAGAAGGCGCTCGTGTAGCCCCAAAAGTAAAACATAAAGTACAGCTTGTTGGCATTGCCAATCTTTGGAGTAATGGAAGGGTCGACGGATGCGGCCCTGAGTTTCTCCATGGTTAGTAATCGAAACCTGGTAGGTAGGTAAGGTAGCTGAGGCGAGATGGCAACTGAGAAGATGACTTACATGCCGGGAATGGTCGGCACCACGCTGACCAGAAACGCCAAAAGTGCTCTCCAGTTAGTCCCCCACTTGTTGTATCGATACCTTCCCTGAGCGCGGTACAGTCCGGGAACATCTAGTTTCTGCCGGTGCGTCACCCAGTAGTCGGCACTGAGCATGGCCGCAATCGGGGCAAGGAAGATTCCCAGCCCGGACATGAAAGCCAGCAGTGACTGAGCCGAGTGAATGATCTTCCACGGCTGCATGACCCACGCCGCGGTAATGGTCGTGATGGCAACGCCCCTCTTGATGTTGATGTACTTGGGAAACAGGCACATGATGTCGTTGGCGCAGCTGATGACGTTTGCAGAGAGGTTGGTGCCGATCTGTGCGACAACCCAGCTGAGGCCAACCCAAAAGGCGCCGGCGCGACCCGCAGGTCCATCCCAGTGCGAGGCAATCTCAAGCGGATCCCAGATGTACTTGCCATACACGACCTTGGAAGCAGAGCAGCAGATGATGCCGAAGAGGCCAAGCATAAGCTGGATGCCGGGGAGGATCGCAACCTGCCAGTAGACGCCCTTCTCTGTTTTGAGGTAGCGGGTGAAGTCGGGGATGCTGGCCGCCATTGTTGCCCAGCCCCCAGTGATGGAGGAGAGGGACGAGAGAATGAGCCAGGATCGAGCGGTGCCTTCAACGCCGTAAGGAAGTTTCCAGATCTCTCCAGCGCCGCCCGCTTTGGAAGTCATGGTGATGACCATGGCGACCGAGGTGACGGTAACGAGTACTGCCAGATGTTAGCTTCAATTATTGCTTATCTTGATGTGAAGGCAGACATACCGCACTTGGCAACAAAGAACCACTTCAACTTGTGAGGGGGGATTAACAGGATTGGGAACTGGACCAACCAGAAGAGCAGATGCGAGATCATGCCTTGGGTGGTAATGCCGACATTCTCAGGGATGCGGTTCGGTATGTCAATATACGACGGCCAGATGGATCGGATGATTTGCGTCATGGCAGTCGACCCGGCATAAGTCTGGATTGCGTGCCAGAACAGGGCAGTAATGGCTCTGACCACGACAGCGAATCGGGAAAAGTACCATCCAAACGAGGCGCGCATAGCAATAGGGAAGGGGATGTGGAGCCGGGCACCAATCATGCCGTTCAGGACAAGAGGGACCGTGCAGACCAAATTGCCGAACATGATGCACACGATGGCCTCTCTCCAGGTGAGCCCCAGAGCGATGATGGAGGCTGGGGCCATCCAGTTCTGCGCGTTGAGGGCGTCACTGAACCAGTACCCGAACTGAAGGTTGAGAGTCCATGTTAATGACACCAGCGAGAGCGATACGAGATCAAGGCTTAGGGACGCACCATGGTCCAGGCAGACCATGTACGGCGCTCTGGAGGAGTAACATCGCAGTCAATGTTTGTCCAGGTTCCCGGATCGGCAAAGGATGTAGTTTGGCGAGGAAGGAGCCATCCCTCTTTGGAGGTCTTGGACTTGAGGCCAGCCCCGACGGCGGTGATTCTCTCTCGAATAGCCATGGTTGCTGGGCAGGGAAGCCAGTGGCGGTAGGTGATGCGATGCTACCGCGGGATGTTGTCAGTATGATTGACCATAACACGAGGGCGCTGGGGGCACTTTAACAGATGAGTGGTAGCCCATATAGGCGGCCGTGTTGACGGCACCCATGCTGCTTTCAGACATGCCAACCCTCAACGAGGGTGATAGCGAAAAGCGGGACGTCTGTGGGTTAGGGCGGTTAGGTAGGTAGCCTCCCTGCCGGGTAGGGCTGCAGATAGCCTATAGGACGGTCCCATGACCACATTTTTGTCACCCCACGTTTCAACTCCACAGCCTTTGAAGCCACGCCTCAGCCATGTTGCAACACTCGGTTCGTGGTTGGTCAACAGATTTTGGCCGGTGCCCTTTGTGCATGGTTAGGCGTATGCAAGATATCGAAATTGGATCAATGGGGAATGTGGTGCGGGGCTGAGTGTAGGGTTATCGGCACAGGGAGCTCACAATTAAACATTGTGCGCGCAATGACACTGCGCTCCGAAACAAACTGCAGCGACCATGTTAGCGGGGGCCGGCAGCGGCGGTATGAGGAAAACGTGGAACAAAGCAGCCAATGGACAGTGGACAGATTCCAGATGGAACAAGAATGTTCAACCGTGGTCAGGCTTGCACCAACGGAAAACAGGTTCCGCATAACCCTTACTAAATATTCAGAACAACACTGGAAGCTTGGCTGAAAAGTCATGAGACGAGTGGGAACTCAACGGCAATGGATGGAGGGTAAGCATTGCTCCAATGCCTGACTGCCTCGTGGCCTGTTTCTGCCTGACCTGGCCGCCTGTCGGACCGCCCTCGAATGGTACTTTCCTTAGTTTTCTGGCCACTGTCCCAAATCCCATCAAATCCTTGACTTCTCTAACTTTAACTCTTTCTTCTTTATCTCTTTTCGAAATCATGATAACCCAGAAAACTGCAACGTACGCCCCGAAATTTCAAACCAATGATCCCAAGATAAGACCATGCAGAGTACGGTGAGCAACGAATCATGATTGCTCTCCATGACAACTTTGTAGACACCCATCATTCAAGTTCGATTAGTGTAAACATACAACAATAGTCAACTTCTGATACCGTCGTAAACACCGCAATCATTGCTTTCTCTGACGAAGGGTTACCGGGAAGAGGTTATAAACAGGAGCAAGTACCAAGAGATAAAAGCTTAAAGACATAGTTGAGAAGTGGAGGAAATGCATTATGGAAAAGGCTTGCACAGTACCTACCATCGGTGTTATGCAGAGGGGCGGGACTCCAACATGTCGTCAGCTAGTAGCATACCTATAGATTCGAGACTCGCTTCATTGAGGGAGTCGTTGCAGAATTGTCATGACGGAAACCCGTCTCTGTCATAGAAACAATCACGCATGGTGTGGATGAGAGCGTAGCTTCTTTTTGAGAAGGGCTAAGGATGAAAAGCTTGGAAGGTTTGTTGAGGTTATCTTCAAGCAGACGATGGACCAGAACGTCGGAGCTCACGGGGTTTGACAGCTGCTGACATAGACTCGTGATAATATTAACCCTCGGAATAATATGATCAGCTCTGCACTCAATGCAAAACTCGGCGGACTGCAGATCACGGCATCCTGACTTGCATTCTAGTTTCCAGGGGCCCCGTCGCATCCGAGACAATTCCAACCTTTGGAATATCTTTTCATGGAGGTATCTTGCGAGAAGCATGTTTAAGTTTGAGACAAGACCGACCTGACGTGTCAATATTGTACTTTGGAACTTACACAGTCACTAAGCTCTCCCGGAAAAGCACAACATACGCACATGCCTTCGGGACAAGGGTCTCGATTTAGTTATTTTCGCCAACCGAGCAAAGCATCCAAGGTAAACCAGTCCGTCGTATCAGGCACTACGTAAACACTTTCTGGTACTGACGCAACAGGAAGTTTCCCTCTCGGCATGAAAGGCCGCTGAGGTGATTATGCTAACCCCGCCTGTGGAAACGAGGACAGAGCGTGAGGGATTGCGCTACCTATGCGTTCTCTGGTATATAGTTACAGCCTGTACTACTCCGACGCTTGTATAATACACGAGGGCCCTAAAACCTTGGCCACTGAGGAGGGCCGCCCTTTTTGCCAAAAGCCAGCACGAGCCATCCCGCAATGAGACACAGTCCGCCAATGGGAGTGACTGGACCAAGGAACTTGAACTTTTCGGTGTTGAGAGTGAGGGCGTAGATGCTGCCGCTGAACATGGTCATTCCTGCGGTGAAGAGGGATGCAGCGACGGGATTGCCAGAGGCAAGGAGAACGGCGACAGAGTGGACCAGCTGCGGCGGACGATCGGGTTAGAGCGAGCCGCATTCATCAAAGCATTCAAAATCAAAGGTCATACCTGGTAGTGAGCAGCTGTTGACCAGTTGGCGAGTTTGGCGGGGTCGGCGATGCGCTTTTTGAGGCCGTGAGCTCCGAACGCGCCGAAACCGACAGCAGTGGCGCCAAACACGGCGCCGACCTTCCAGAAGAACGCGCTGCTCATTTTGGTTGATTGGGTATTTCGATCTTGTGTCTCAGTGACGGTGGTGCCGGAAGAAAGCAAAGGCGATGATTCGTCTGGTTGCGAGTTTGACATTTGGTGAACTTCTTTTTGAATTTTTTTTTGGAGGGGTTCCTGAGAGGAATGTTGGATCATGAAGTTGAAACAAGCTCAAGTGGGGAGCGGGAACATGTCGCCAATGGTGGGGGTGGCATGGGTTAATTAACGAAGGCGGAAGTTATACATAGACACCCCTAACCCTGTACACTCTGCTCCATAATTAAATTGAGGCACATTAACGCGTTGTTCGATAGGTGGTAAAACCCTTGACAGGTCGAGTCGCTGCAGCGAATTTTGAAAAAACTCTTTCATATTTGTCGACGACTTTGTGGCCTCTGCAAATTTCCAATAATCCAGAATATAGACTGTGGGCAAGGTCTTGGCTGTCCTGATCTCTCATTGGTCAATGGGACCGCACCCCATTCAGACAATAACCTGGGAGCTATGACCACCTGTCTGGGGGCCTCTACTTCTGCTGCAAAGCTCTCGACCGGTCGACCACAACTTTCTTCCTCGCTCACCAGCTCTTCTTCCTCTTTCTTCTCTTCCACTCTCTTACCAGCTCCCACCACCCCACCACCATCACCACCACCTCGTACCAACGAGGCTGGGTTAACGCTTGCGCAATCAAGTAAGTCGAGTCATCATCCTTTTCCTTTCTGATCAAAAGATGATCGAGTAGCCTGAGTGAGCCGGTCACTCACTTTACAATTTCGATCTTTATTTCGCCAAGTCAGCCCAAGCGACCCTGAGTTTCGCAACGCGGGGCATCGGGGCAGCTGGGCTCTGGTCACGCATAAGATTGCATTGTTTTTCCGACATTTTCTTTTATTTTCTTTTCAGTCGATGGTGTTAAAGTCCCTAATCTCTACCCGGTCGCTCACCAATTCTTCCCAGGCTTCGAGCAGCTTCTTCCTCGCCTCTCCACCAAGCTCAAGCCAACCCTGCAAAGCCCTGCATCCATCGCCACAGGCGCAACAGCACCATGGACAACCATTCCAACAGCGCTGAGCGTCTTGACAGTGAGGTAAGCCACCACCCATCTTGATTTTGCACCAGAACCTCCACTCCAAAGTCCTCGGTGTCATCTGGTCCATGCACCGTCCGTGCGGATCGCCCCCATGTGAAGCCTCCATGCTAGAAGGGTTTTCGCGCCCTTCGATGATGCATTGGAAACGGGACAAGACTTGAGTGGATACCCTACTTCAGTTGTCAAAACCCCCTTTCAGGTCGCAATTCCGGATGCCTTTGCCCAGACCTTTCAAGCGGCATGGCTGCAGGAGAGAGAGTTAGAGCAGATTGTGCGGGCTAGTGTGGCTCTCTTAGCGACGACAAACTGCATACTTGGCCTACCTGAAGAAGGACCTTTCATCTCTCATATAATGCTTCGGTGTTGGAGTGCCTGGGACCCTGTCAGGGATGATGGCATCAGTTGGTTGCAGTCCACATGGCCTGCTGACTCGGCTATTGTCGAGAAAGACGCAGAGCGAAGTGGGACACTGAAACGGGCGGCGCCTTACACGTGTCCAGTGTACCGTGTCTGTTTGAGATCCGGTTTGCTCAGCTTTTGACTTTGTTTCTTTTGCTGATGGTGGAACAGAACGCAGATCCGCCACGTAATATTACTTCTCCTTATCTTGACCAGCATGAAGACGCTCCTGGCTATCAGACTGGCGGTTTGGTTCCCGTAAGTCCCATTGCCGTTCTTTTTATCGGGAACAAGTTCATCTTCACCAAAACAACCTGCTGATGGGAAATGTCACAGATTTATGCTAGGACTGCGGCCGGTATGATCTTCACACAGGAGGACATCTGTGTAAGGCAGAGCCTGCACCTTAATCAAACACTGCAGTTGATGGCAGCTAACAAGGCTTTTCACAGGGATCCGATGGCAGCCTGCAACGCACAATGTTCAATAACTTGGCGAGGGAGGCGAACGGACCCGCCATACAAGCAGCGGTGCAGCGAACAGTCCAGCCAGCAGTCGAGGCTGGTATTAAAGCCGTGACCACTGGCATCATCGAGCAGTGGTCGGGTACATTGGAAACCATCGACAGATTACCTTCTTAAATCAAGAAGGTTGAGGTCGATGCTGATGCGAAGTTTAAGAATCTAGCGAGAGCTATGGATGACAAGGCATCTTCCGATGATGTTGCAGTTTTGCAAAAGAAGATGGAGACATTGCAGCTTTCAGGTGACACTGCCCAGGCAAATGCAAGAAGCAGAAGACAGCTCTTGAACAATAACTCTCAGCCAGCCATGACTCACGATGGCCCCAAGTGCCCTGGTCTAGGCCGTGTCCGCACTCTCGAGAGTCTCACCAAGAGGCATAATGATAGGCTTGATTAGTGTTACGAGCGTATCGAAAAGGTATGTCGAGGCGCCAACTGTTAGCAACATCAATCAACTCTAACATAATCTTCTCCCTTCAGCTCGAGAAATGGAGGAACAAACACGGCAAAGGAGAGCTGGATGATCTAAAAGCTGCGAAAATGGCACGGCATGCCCTTGAGAGCGATGTCAAAGTTCTCATGAGGGATTACCAAGCTGATTATCGCAGCTATCACCAGAAGGTGCTTCCCGCGCTCAATGCGCTTAATGAACACAAGGAAGAGCAGAAGACAGCTCGAGAAAATACCCGGGTTCTGGAAGAGGAAACGCGCGAGCTTCGGTACGAGAACCGCATCCTTCAAGAGGAGAACCGCGTCCTCCGCGAGAAGGTCCGCGACATGGAGCAGAGTCACCAAGCACTCGCAGCCGAGGTCAAAACGGTGCAGTGCACAGTAGACGGCTTGCGAGCATGCTTTGCCAGCACTCCCGAGTCCTTTTTCTTTTTTCCCTCCCCGAATGCTGCTCCCCGCGGAGAGGAGCGGGATTAGATACGTGTGGAGACTCTTGGAGGACTTGGAGGAGTTTGTGGGTTTTGGTTGACGTCTAAGCATTATACGCCGGGTTTGTTGTTTGTTGGCATAGTAAAGTTTGCAGCAAACGTCCCGGCCTTCGAAGACGGAAACCCGTTGTAGATTTAGTGTAGTTAATTACCTTCGTACTTTTTAAGAAATCTTTCATTCACGCGGAATCTAGTTTTTCTTTTCTGTTGAGAGAGCTACGATGCACTAATTTTCGTGTCGTGGTGTAATTTACGTTGTGTACTCCCTTCTACCCCATATGTCTTCAAACCGAGGAAGTCTTGTTTTGACGACTTGTCTTTTGCTAATATACGCTGACAGACCCTTGGAATTGATAAGAAAGTAATTTTTTTTTTTTTTTTCCCTCCTCATTGAATTCGAAGGCCGATCTCGACCAGGACCCAAATTCCTCAGCTCTCTCATTCACACAGTGCCGTACCTCAGAGCAGCAATCAGGTGGACTTTGACGAAATGGAACTTATACCTAGATACAACTAACAATCTCATATTTGAGATTCCATTCTGAAGCTCCAGGGATCAGATATATCCAAAAGCGAGAACGACTTGAGAAGTGAAATATATCGTGGTTTAGGTTTGCAGGATCGGTTGGCTGTTGCACGGCGCGGAGCAAGTAAACACTGCAGATTATTCCCCCCGTATCCGCAGCGGCATAAAAACGACGCTTTTACTGGGCGGGGACTCTGGCCTTGAGAGCCTTTTTTTTTTTTTTTTTTTTTTTTTGGGATAGGAGTTCTTGAGATCGAAATGTTGAACTTTTTATTCAGTAACTACATCTTGATTCAGCAAGGGGGGGAGGGGTGGCATTGAGTGGTTGACAGAGAATCTTATGAAATGCATAATTAATTATCCACAGAGGTCTGAATTAATCCTGCCAAGCGGCGCCAAGACGCCGATTCCCCCACAAAAGCCTCGCTGTTTGATCATCAACCCCGCCAAAGCCAAGAACTTTTTCCCACGAGGGCATCTGCTCACTTCTTGAAGCCAACCAGTTTCATTCACCATCAACAGCCAAAAAAAATATTGGTTATCATCGGTAAACGAACCATGACTCGCGTCCCAACGACAAAGCAGGTGGTGCCGGGCGCGCAGGTCAATATTGTTCTCAAGGCGGACCAACCGACAGGTCGCACAGTCTCGGGAGCCGTCAAGGATGTCCTGACGAGGGGAGATCACCACAGAGGCATCAAGGTGCGCTTGGTAGATGGACGCATTGGGAGAGTTCAGAGCATGGTGGGGCGGGATGGTTCCTCTTCGGGGACTGACCCGGGTGTCGAGGTTGACCCCTCCGCGCCGGTGGACGCTCAGCCTGCTGGATATGGGCGGATGGGGAGACGGCCGCCGCGCTTTGTGCAGGATGTCAGAAACGACCCATACTCCCCGCCGGCGCCCGAGACTCCCGTTGGCCTGGATGCATACATCAAGCCGGCCAAAGACAAGAAGCGCAAGGGTGGGAAAGGAAGTGGAGGAGGAGGAGGCGCCACCACTTCATCGGAGACTGCAGCGGGAACTTCTTTTGAGTCTGCTAATCATGCGCTGGAGGGCGTTGCTGCTCAAGAAGATGCTCTGACGTGTCCTGTGTGCAACGATTTCCGGGGCGACGCCAGGGCTATTCAGCACCACGTTGCGAGCCACTTTGACGATTGAGACAGCGCCCGACGGCAAGAAGATATTCATGGCATTTTCTCATTGCAGGGAGGATCTTCTATGCACTCCTCATGAATACCCGGTTTGTGACAAACATATCAATGTTTCAGCCAGGCCGAGATCGACATCCCCCATCGCTACTCTGTGCCCGGCAGCATTTTTCGAACCCGCGATCTTCCACTCAACACGGACCACAGCTCACGACTCCCGGTTACCCACCGTCCGTATGTATCGGCGCGCATGGCATTAGTGGCCAGGAAGTGTGCTCCCCGATTTGCGTCTGCTCTGCTCAGGATTAGCGCTGCACGGTCTGCCTCTTTCTTGTCATGCGCTCTTACCTCAGCATTTCGAGAGCAAGGTTACAAAGCTCGATCAAAGCAGTCGCCATCTCTCCGGCCGTTTCCATACCGCCCTGGCTAGCTAAAACAACCTCTGGTACTGCTATTAATGCTGCCCAAATTCGGTGCCAAAAGTTATCAGTGGTTGCTGGGCAAGGGTTAAAGAAGATTCCTCAGCCGGTCGAGAGGAAGGTGTTTCCGAGATGCGGTAGGCTGAACCGCGGTACTTCAATGACTACATCCTCGAACCTGGAAAGGGACTACGGGAGAATACCTGCGTGATTTTTGAGGCTTTCTCTCCGCTCGGAGTCGTGAAAAGGCAGATTGTTGCCGCGCATCATCTTTGAACCACTCAACCGTGACACATCGCACTCATCCACGCACAAAATCAGCCGGACTCTGCGGCCGCGTGTGGTGATAATCCGTCATTTCGAAACTGTTGGCATCGTCCAAGTCATCCTTCACCTGCTTAAACCCCACCACCGGTTCGGGGCTATCGCTGGTAAGGGTCTTATCCAACGCTTCGAGGTTGTTTCTCGACGGGATCTTCCTGGCATCAAAGGCCGCAGACGGTGGTTGGATAGGAGGGGCAAGCGAGACAACCCGAGTTCTCAGGGCGTCTGCTCCGCTCGCCCCAGTCTCGGTCATGGCGTTGGTCAAATAGGTATCGTACCCCCTCGGGACCGGACCACGGGAGCCTCCCCTCGCCAATGCGCGAAGGATAGGAATTGACGCCGCGATGATACAGATGGCTGCCTCTGCGTTTCCCCAAATAACAAGCGGTACACTAGCAGCTTTTATTGAACAAGAGAAACAGTCAGCGATATATCACTTTGACATTAGACCATCTACTTACTGGGATCCGCATTCTGATTAAAACCGAGGAAAGTCGAAGACTTGATCGCCGCAGCCGCACCAGCACTGTTATCAGTCAACATCAATATCTCACGCTGCTTTCTTCCGTTCCAAATTCTTGACGAAAAAAATAATAATAATAATAATAAAAAAAAAAAAAAAAAAACTCACAAAACGCCCATGCTCATAGCAACCACCACTCCAATCTTCTCCTTCCTGCTCATCTGCAATTCCCACAAGAACTTCCAAGGCAAAAACGCCAAAGCCACATCCATCACGGCGGAATACACGCACGAAAAGATGTTGTACGTCAACGTCATCTCGGCGCTCACGCACTTTATGCTGCCGTCTGGCCGCAGATTACGACCCTCACACGTCACCCAAACCAAGACGGTGCTGAGCGTCAACGTAGCCGTCAGGGAAACCACAATCCACCACACGGCCGCTCTCAGCCACCTTGCCGGGATCCTCAGCAGCGTCAGCGCGAAGCTTAGCTTACCAAACAGGTTGCTGACGATCAGCAAGGTCGACAGGGCGTTTATCGGCGCCGGGAAGCGACCAAAGTTCCGCGGCGGTATCACCTGGCGGCCGTACCCCAGCGAGATGACGTGGGCCACGAGCGCGGCCTGGGCGACGAGGAGGAGCCAGGAGGCGAGGAGGAAGTGGTCGTCCCACCACAGGCCCCGGTTCTGGCACTGCTTGAGGTAGAGCCGGGTGAAGAGGAAGACGGAGGACAGGGAGACGAGGATCCAGACCGCAGTGTTGAGCTGCGGGCCGTAGTCTGTTGAAGGGTCCGGGATGAAGTGGTTGGTCGACATGTCTGCGTGGTGGGTTGTAGCAGGAAGAGGTTTAATTTCGGTACCTAGGTAGATGACCCCGTTTGTCCGGGGATTTGGTTTTGTTAAAAAGAGCGAAGGAATGGGGTTTTTTTTTTGGGGGGGGGGGGGGTTTTTGAGCAATTTGGTTCCTCTCTGATGCAGTTTAACAAAAGATTGGACGATCACGAGGTTGTTATTGAACGAGAGAATGAGTACCAAAAGATCTAAACAACAGTTCGGACCGAATTTTTGATGATCAGTGCCAGAAGAATGAATGTATAGAGTATAAGATCTGCCAAAATCAGTGAAACCAAAGATAGGTAGTTAAAGAGAATGGAATAGCGACATGCGTTCGGATGACAGTTTCCAGGGAAAAAAAAAAAAAAAAAAAGTTAAAAAATTGAGAATTTTGACCCTTTTTTTTTTGGGATTTGTTGTTTAAAGAATGGAATATGGTTATTAAGACATTTTGACAAACCCGACAAAGATATGTAAGGTGTCTATTAATTATTAACTGCCGAACAAATTATTTTCCTGGTTGTCTTTTCCAAAAAGCGAAAAAATTGCAGGACATACTCGTCTCAGAAATGTTGTGTGTGTCTGCCCTTACCCCCAGAAGAGTTTGAGACTTGCGTCGATCTTTCTTTGATGCCAAAAGTCTGGTTCGGTTAGGGAGTGAGGTTTGCAAGTCAGTTGTGCCCAAGGTGGCTGTGGTTTAAAGGCGGGCAGGGTTCAGGGGTTCAATCAAGGGGGTCCAAGTGCCCGGAACAACTGCACGCTCCCGAAACAAGGGGCGGGGGACACAGCCCAGAGATCTGGGGTACATATATAGAGTGGTATTGAGAAGGGGATTTCCCGATCTGATGCTCACCAAACCGCTGCGCAATAAATATGTTGGACTGAAGACTTGGAGAGATGATCTGTTTATTGCTTGCGGTTCTGTGTGGCCGATGCAAATGCAACCTCCGTACGGAGGAAGAGGAGAGTTTCCCATGCAGTCGGGACAAAGCCACCTTGCCATTTTTGCGTGATGTGTCATGTTGGATTTGATCTTCCTCTCTGAACAATGGTATCTTTCGTGCTCATCACAATCGTCGCAAATAACAATCGAAACCGCGTGTGTTCGTACGCTGCCACATCCCGTTCTGGCTTCATTTCCCAACAAAGACCAAGCGACAACTCAAAAGCAGACTTTTGATGCATAAACCCTACCCCTTGCGATGTCGTGCAGATTCCCCGCCCCTGTATCGCTGTGGTCCGGTTTTCTACAGGGCTTATGATAAGGTTTTGGTACCGACGGGAAGTTCAAAATAAATGGGCAGTTGGCTTCCGGAATGGCAAAAATATTCCGAGCCGAAACTAAGCCGTGAACCCTGGACTAGAAATATTCCCGGGCTGCTGAAAGCATATATAAACCTGGACTCGCATCCCCAGACTTGACTCAATCCCATTGTATGCTGCACAGCTCTTGTTTGAACCGGCTCGTGAACTGCTGCGCTGTCGAGCAGCTCGATTGCCTGCTGGTTTTCCAGCCCTTCTTTTCTTATCAGTGTCGAGTGCTCCGTATGCGGTAGACGTACTCCAGGTGCCGAAACAGCGCTTTATCGTCCGCCCTGCTGGCCTTCCCTGACCAGGGCCTCTATTTGTTCCCTCAAAACTCTGTTCTCTTTTCCAGTCAAGCTGTCCTCCTTCTCTTCCGTGTGCTTCGTGCCTTGGTCTTGCTGTACCTTGGCCTCTATATCTCCTTTAGACATTCCCTGACTTTCCTCGGTATCCGAATTCGGCGTGATGCGACGGAAGTGGTCATCTTTCCTCGGGAGGAAGGGATTCAGCTGCGGCTTCCGTAGCGGTCCTATGCGTGGTAATTTTGATTCAATCAGCACCTGCCTCTTTATCTCGAGGTTGCGCGCTCTGTAGACCAGTTTCCTGGTCTTCTTTGACCTCCTCTTCTTTACAGCCTTCTTTTCCCTCTCGGTCGTTTTCAGCTCCGCAGCAAGCGTTCCGAATATTAACTCGTTAACAAAGTTGGGAGCGAGCGGCTTCCCCGGGTAGAGTTGCATGTACAGTGCGTTGAGGTCCTGGCGTAGGTGTTGAATTCGGTCGGTCAAGGAGAATACGGTCAAGGTCTCTTCCGCAACGACTGGCTGGGACGGCTCCTGCATCTTTTTAACCTCGTCAATCGCTGTCTGTGCGGTCCTTTTGACCTCGACGACGAGGGTTTTCAGCTCGTTCAAGTTTGCTTGGAGCGCCAGTCCATCCTTGCGCGTGCGTTCAATCGCGTGGTAGAGTTTCGCATAATCTGAATTCTCGTGGGTGTCGGGGGAACTACGAGGTGTGCCATCGATGGCTTCAGGTTCTTTGACGGATGCGAAAGGGACTTCGGCTCGTCGCTGTTGCGCAGGCGAGCTGCCATCGCTGGCATCGGAGTTGCTGGCGAGCCTCAGCGAGGTGCACAGGGAACGATTTATGGCATTGCGAAACGGGATTGCGCGCAGGATTGCTGGGGGCGACAGTCGCGCTGCTAGTATTCGGTGCATATCTTTGTCGCGTGCTTGTGTCGCTGCGGATGCGCGTAGCAAAATGGTGGGGGGGAAATCTTGGTGGCTGCGGTTCGAAATATTCTGGGATTCAGTTTCTTATCTTATCCCTCCGTCCACTCATGGTCGCCCAAGTCCTCTGCTTCCCCAACTCAGACGCCCCTGGAGGGCTTGTCCATAACAATGTGCTTTCGGCAAATGGGAGAAGAAAAAAAAAAAAAAGGAACAGTTTGAAACACTTTCATCAGGGAAGCTTTATTATGCACGTTCGTCCGGCTTCTTTTTTTGCATCATCCAAAAGGCTAACCCCCTGAGCAGACCGGGAGATCAAAGGCGGGGAAGGTCTCAGGCGCTAAAAATTAAATCACTACCCCGCCATTCCCGCTGAAGCTAACCCTGCATCCCCCACAGCAGCATCACCCCCACCAACTTCTCCCGCTAATAATTCGTCTTGTTCCTCTCTCTCTAATTCCAGGGCCCTGGCAGTCACAGCTACCATGGCCTTGCGAATACTTGTCCAGTCATAACTTTCCGCGCCAAAAACCTTCTGCTTCCTAAGCACTTTCACCTCATCCTGCTCCTCCTCCATCACCCGCTTCAAAAGCCCCTCACCGTCCCATGGCACGCTTGTCCCGAACAAAGCTTGCTTCGTCCTCAACCGCCACTCGCCCTGGGGTCGAGGTGGCGCCCTTCGATCCGGGTAATCGGTAGTCAGGACGGGAACGAAATCCTCAATCTTTATTTCCGGTTCTCCTTTCTTCCTCTTCTCCAGCGTGGAAGGGTGGGGAGCGAGATGGTCCTTGGGGTCCTCCGGCTCCGCTGAAGGATCGAACGGTTCAATGACCCAGCAATAATCGTGCCATGGAGGGAGGTGAGCTAAGCAGAGAGGAACAGCGAGGTAGGATCGGTTACTTGCTGGGGTCGTTATCGCGTAGTCACCCAAGAGGGGAGAAACAGGGAGGAGACGGGAGGAGCGGCATAATTGGGATGAGCGGGGGTCCAGGATGATGTTGAAGAATCTAGTCAAGATGGCGAGGTGAGGTTCTGAGTCGGTGGACAAAGGCGATAGGTGGCTGAGAAGAGAGGAGGCGGCGGATAGGATGCGCGCATCTGGCGGGGATGCTTGGATACCATCCACGATGCCGTGCTGCCAAGTTTCTGTGGCGTGAGCGAAGGAAGAAGGAAAAGCCAGAATCCAATCCAGCCCAGCATCAATGGCAACCGCCAAGCTGAGACGGATCATGTCAAGATTGCCGAGAACCGCCTGTGCGTGAGCCAAGGTGATTTCTGCATTGATTCGGTCAACAATCCCCGACAACATCTGGGCTGGGTGTTGGATTTCCTTTGGGGCTGCAGCGAGGTAGTGTACCGCAAGAGATTCGAGGTCATGCTCGGCGATTATGCGCTTTGCTATGGCGAGAGAGGACTCGCTTGCCCTGCGCGGCTGCGAGGAGAAGACGATTAGGTCAAGTTCGATATACTCGCCCGTGACGGCTGTGATCGACTGTGGTAACGGATTCTCCAGATGCTCCTCGATCGTTATGTGCGGCGGGTCTATCGCCCAAGAGACGACTTGCTGTTTTTCCACGCTAGGAACTCTCAACTTGGGGCCCTTCACCACCAACGGAACCAGGTCACCCGCTGCCAATACCAACAAAGAGAACACCCACTTGACGTCCTCGATCGATTGCACGTCTTGTCCATCGAAGTAAAGCGCTATGCCAGCCGTGTTAAGAGCGATGGACATTAGGTCTGCTTTTCTAAAGCAGTCAAAGATGGTGATGCTGGCCAAGTGCTGTAGGGGAGAGCACTGCTCGGTGTGCGATTGCACAAGTCCGCTCAATCGCCACCACAGCTGGCGGAGTGTTGCATGGTTGGGGTGAGGTATCGACTCGTACCATGCCACGCCATTGGGGTTAGTATCCTCGGGTTCCAGACGGTCAAGGTACATGGCCAAGTAGTAAACGAAGCGAAATTCGAACGAGAGCACCTCTCCCGTAGGACCGAAGCACATGAACAACGGGTTATCAACTTTCCGGTGGGGATGTATCCTGCTCTCATGGGCACACCACGCCCTGGTGAACCACCGAGCCGCCAGCAACTTCATGACAAAGGGCTTGGCTGCTGCCAGCTCGCCGTCTCTGCCGCACTCGTGATAGTGCTTTTCCTGTCGCGGAAAGTATTCGTCAATGAATGCAATTCTTTCGGCACCCTGGAGCCCACGCTCGCCAGCCTCGCGGCTCATGTCGTCGTAAAATTTGGCGTATGCCAACCCTGCGGATTCTTCATCGTCGCTCAAGTGGACGTCCTCAAGCAAGATGGCCATTCTTCTTGCAGAGTGGTAGATGGTGTCCATGGTGGCGATGTGGGTGACCTTGTCATTCTCATTTCCCTGGTTGATGCACAGTCTGTCAAGCCAGACACCTTCATCGGGGCTTTTGCGGACACCCAGAACCGCGTCCATCATGGGTTTCGTGATCTCCCATCCCGGTACTATTGCATAAGGAGAACTGATCCATGACGAATAATGCCAGCAGTAGCTCACGACGATAAAAGAGGGGATCTGTTGGCGCGGCTGGTGGTCCGCTGGCATGATCATCCGCAACTTCAGATCAGCCAGACTATCAGATTTCGCGCAGAAATGCTGTGCAACTTTGGGGTTGATCCTTTCGAGCTCATTCAGGATAGCCGTCGCCCTCGCTCTGTTCTGCTCTCTGAGGCGTGCCTCGTTGACATCTCCAAGGAGTTTGCGCTTGTTTTCTTCCGAGACGATGATGAGTTGTTGGTTCAGCTCGAGCAACACATCGGCTGTTTGGGAATGAGCGTACGTGTCGTGATGATGCTCTAAAGACATGGCGGTGGCGTTCGTAATCTGTTACACAAACAGTGCAGAATTATCACCGGTGGTAGCGTTCGCGATATACGGTGTTTGGCTCAGCATGCGGGGTTGTTCAGAGGAAATGGAACGATCAAGGGTCAACGGGAGCTACCGAATACGCCTCGCCATTGTGAAGTGGGGCCGGTCATGGCGGCATGGCATAGTCGGTAGGGTGATGCGTGAAAGACAATGATTCCGAATGATCAAGCAATGGTTACTGACTCCACCGAGAGCGATAATCAAGCTTAAAACTCTACCCAGGCATTCCATCTTCCAAAACTGGGCTTCTCATACGTTTGAGAATCGAGGGGTGAACAGAGAATTTGGGACGGTAAAAATACAGGGAATAGGTCCATCGTTGAAAGGTAATTACCGATCAAACGACTCTGGTTCTGTTCTTGGCATTCAAGCTCTGAGCCATTGTCGTTATTCTCCACGTTCCTTCTTCCCTCGTTACAGATATGTTCTCGGAAAATTGATATCGCACGATCTTGAGTGGTTAGTATCTTTTACCCTGATACGGTTTGGCTCTCGGAATCAACAATTTCTCTACAATCTGTCCCTATGGGCGGGCGATGTCAGCTTGCGGCGCAGCCTATCCGTTTAGATTGGGTAGCACTGAGCCGGCTTGACGACATCCCGTTCTTATTTTCAGCCACCATGATAGTACCGTCCGCTACCTGAAATAGGTAAGCATCTTACTCAAACCGACGGTGTGGTGAGCTCTCTCCACCGGTGCAACACCGTTTCGCGGTCAGATTTATTATTAGCGAGCTGAAAAGTCAGACACGCACCTCCAAGCTTGACGTGTGCGTCCATCATTTCACGCTGCCAGTAGATTCATTCCGGTGTCAATCTGTATCTCACCTAATTTCTCGCTCTATATGTTTTCCCGTTATTTGAAGCAACCAAACTTTCAACCCTAGACCCCATTCCAACACCAAAAAACAGAAACAAAAATAAAATCCATTCCCCCCTCATACAAGGCCCATAATGGGTACGTTCTGCGGTATCAACTTGCTCACCCTCTCAGCAATCCCAATAGTCCTGCTTCTCCTCCTCCTCCAACACCTGAACCTCGTCTCGCTCACGCAAATCTTTTATTACCTCGTCAAACTCCCTCTTCACCTCCTATTAAACCTCCCCCGCCTCAAAGATGGACAGGAACGGGAAGAAGAAGAAGAAAAGATCCCCCCGACCCATCATTTCGTCCTCACCACCGAGGAGGGGCCCGAAGAACCATCCCCAAGCTCCGGTCGTCAAATCTCTTATTCAATCTACAACCCCGGGGAAGTCCCGAGCAGCAGCTACTACTACCCCTACAACCACAGCCACCGGTGGCACCGCCGCTGCCCCCAGCACACGGCCTTTTACCTCCACGGGACCCCATCCTCGCACCACGAGGCCTTCCTCCTGGCCTCCTCGGCCCGGCGGTGCAACCTCCGGGTGATTGCCCCGTCCCGCCCGGGGTTCGGCGGGTCGACCTTCCGCCCCGGCGGCACCCTGCTGGACTACGCGGGGGACGTGCTCGCCCTGGCGGATCACCTGGGGGTCGAAAAGTTCGGCATCATCGCGGCGTCGGGCGGGGCCCCCTTCGCGCTGGCGTGCAGGAGCGCGATCCCCCGGGACAGGCTGGTCGGGATCGCGGTGGTGAGCGGAATCTATGACACCAGGAGCCTGGGGGGCACCGGGGGGTTGAAGCTCGGAAGCAGGGTCATGATGTGGATCGCGCAGTGCCGGCTGGGCAGGTGGGTTTTGGCCTGGGGGATCGACAGGCAGTTTGCGGGGCTGCTGGGACCGCCTGTACCGCCTGTACCGCAAGTGCCGGAAGCGCTGAAAGATGAAAGGCAAGGAGAAAAGGTACCGCCGGCAGTGCTGGAAGAGGACGACGATAAGAGGTTGAGAGAGATGGTAGAGAGCGGGATGGATGAGACGGAAAAGGCGGTTTGGGAGGAGCAGACGGAGGAGATGAGGAGGGCGGTCGTCATGAGTTTGAGGGAGGGGGTCAAATACGGAGGGAAAGCGGCGGCTTGGGAGATGAAGTTATTGGGCGGGGACTGGGGGTTTCAGTTCGGGCCGGGGTTGGTGGAGAAGAAGGGGGATCTGGTCATGTGGCACGGGGATAGAGACGAGAACGTTCCTGTAGGGTTGGCGAGAAGGGCCAAGGAGATGCTTGGGGAGAAGGCAGATTTAAGGGTGGTGGAGGGGCAGGGACATGGGACTCTGACTCGATACGTGGCGGGCGAAGTCTGCCAGGAGATTGTTGAGATGCTAAATCGGGGATAGGTAGTGGGAAAGTATTAGGGTAGGGGATTGGAAAAAGGATCTAGTAGGAGTTGAACTAGGTACCACATCTATATATATATAAAAAAAAAAAAAAAAAAAAAAAAAATAGAGGTGTCATTTCAAATTAGATAGGTAGGTGTAGGTGGATTGGACAAACTGTATCAATATACCTACCCTGTTTAATACCAAGGTTGGGACCCTTGTCGTCTCACACTATATCCTTCGGTCCCTCCCCTTCAATCTCTATATTCATATTCTTGATCCTCCTCTCGACCCATTCCCTGCAACTGATCTCGTCATACTTTTGCTCTTCGCCATCTTCCAAACAACTCTCCAGAACCCCGCAAGACTCATCCCGATTAAACCCAAAAAACAGGGCAATGCTCACTCTCTCGTTTCCACTGACGTTCCGGACCCTGTGCACGGTGCTAACCCACTTGTCGTTCGTGATCCGCTGCATGTAATCGGCAAAGTTGACGACAAAGGTTCCCTCGACGGGCGGAGCGCGCAACCACTGCCCGTCTCTGGTCAGCACCTCGAGTCCTCCGTTATCGTCCTGCAACAGGACGGTGAACAGCTGAAAATCGGTATGGGAGCCGACCGAGACGTCTTTGGGCTCGGCGTGTGCAGAGTGCTCCAGCGGAGGGTAGTAGTTGATGGCCAAGGCGGCGTCAGGGTACGAAAATTTGGCGTCGAAGCCGGACTCGTCGAGCCCCAGGGCAAGGGCGAAGCATTTGACCAGTTTCCTGCCGAGCCGTAAGACTTCTTGGTACAGGGGAATTAGGCCCTCTCGTAGCTGAGGAACCGTCGCGTCGGTCCTGCTGAAGGGAAAGCCGTCCGAGTCGACGCGGATGCCTTCTTTGATCTTGGGCGGGACGGGCAAGACTGCGTCTGGGTCGCGGGCAGGGTCGTAGTGGAAGCTGAAGCTCTCGCGCTTATCGATGCCTTCGAACGGGTTGACCTTTTGCGTCTTTGGCGGGTGCCATCCTACCATGTGCGTGTTGGCCGCCGAGTGGATGCTATTGGCTAGTTCCTTGAGCTCCGGAGGTTGGCGGAAGAAGTCAAGCGAGGCGGAGTGCGCCGAGGAAATGAGCGATTGAGTCACGCCGTGGTTCTTGATGTAGAAGAACCCGTTGGTTGTCGCTGCGGCGCGGATCTGGGAGGCGATGGCTTTGCGGTCTGGAAGAGTGGAGTTGGGATTGGAGAGCGCGGAGAGGTCGATGATTGGGATCTCAGTTGGGGATGCATCGCGGAGAGGAGTGGACAGAATTGTCCGGGCGATGGGACCACTGCCTGAGGCTAGGTGGAGCACGGTAGTTTTTTGGACTTGAGAGGGCATTGTGATTAATTACGTGGTGTAGGCAAGGTAGGTATGTACTGTTTTGTTGATGTTTTGGCGATGTTGACATTACCTCACAAAGAGCGGGGTAAGAATTGCTCTGTACAGTACCTTCCCAAGCAGAGACATGGTATATAACCTCTGTCCAACCATGAAAATCCGACGCGATTCCGCCAATTCCGAGCGACACCTGTGATTATCATCCCCACTTAAATCAGAGCGGGGAAGGGGTCATTTTGTTGATTCGTTGGTTTTCCCTTTCGCTCAAATTCAACATGATGTGAGCATCTATTTGGTCGTTCGATTTACATCGAATTCAAGTTCTGGAGCTGATAGATAAGGTAGGTATCTTCTCAGGCTAGATCACAACGAAAGATACCAAGGTTCAGAGCGTCGACTCAACCTCGTCTATCCCCGCCAGGAACTCCTTTCTGGCTTTTTCCCATTCTTCGTCTTTCATCCTGCCGACGAGGGGCGGACGCACGCCTGCCGACGTTCCGAACCCCTTCACACGGAAGACGCCCTCCTTGATGCCGGCAATCCCGTTCCGCACAATGAACTCCTCCGCCAGGCTCACCAGATACTGCAGCCTCGATATCTCAGGCTTGGTCTCCTGGCTGAACGGACCCTTCTCTAACAGATTAAACAGCTTGACAACAGTTTTGGGATAAAATGCCGACAAGCCATCAATGACCCCGGCAGCGCCAAACAAGACAATAGGCCCAAGTTGTTGTCCAAACCCGCTGAAAACCCTAAACTTGTCTTGATCGATCTTGGGGTCGAGCGACACCTGGACATGATATGAGACATTTCCATGAGACCTGCCAAATATGATTAGTCTTTGACAACCGCTCAAGAGATATTTTTATTTAAAAACGTACATCTTGCACCCCACAACTCCCTCCAACGCGGCCAATTTCCGATAAGTCTCAGGGAGGACCGTCACTCCGTTTGTAACCCCCGGATAGTTATAAACGAGCACGGGGATGGGGCTCTGCTGTTCCACGATGCTGAAGTACTCCACGATACCTTCTTGAGTGGCGCCGGCGCCGAAATATCCGGGCACCAAGACCAGCCCCCACTGCGCGCCGGCCTCAGCAAAGTCTTTGAGCTGCTGAAGCGTCTCATCGAGGCCGTTGGTCAGGACTCCAGCCATGATGGGATAGTCCTTGAACCCGGCATCGTCCAGACCTGTCCGTACGGCTTTGACCAGAGCGCTCCTTTCGGTTCGCGTGAGGTGGACGGCCTCGCCTGAAGAGCCGAGCAGAACAAGGCCCGTGATGCCATCTTTCGCAAGCTGGACGGCGTGCCCTACTTGAGCTTCCAGGTTCAGGGCCAGCTGGTTGGATGCGGTCTTTTGGACAGAGTCGGAAGGGGAGTGAAACAGTGTCGGGACCGGGACCCAGACTCCGCGGGGTGGGATGAGGGGAGCCATCTTGTATGCTCTGAAGGCGGTTCAAACGTTACTGAACAGAGAAGACTGTTGGTGATAATCGATTTAAATCTTGGATCTTTGAGCGGGCCAAGTGTGGTGGTGATGGCATTTTGCGGAGCGGCTTCGGAGCCGGGTCGGGGTAAAAGCGGGGTACGGTAAACACTCGGCTCGGGGGCTCGGGTTGGTGACTGCCGAAAAACACGCTTTCGGAAAAAAAATTATTGCCCACGACGGATTTTATGGATTTTATGGTCTAATAATTCATTGTATCGGTTACTAGCCTAAACACGAGGATTAATGCCTTCAGCAGAATATGAAGAGGTAAGGGTGGTGGAATTGACGGTGACTGTCCTTGCCCCTGTGGTAGTCGATCACCACATTGCTCCATAGCCGGCCGCTCATAATTTTTACTTCTTTCTTGCCAATCATGCTGAAATTATACCCGAAAGCAAACGTCAGGGGGGATTTGCTGAAGAGGTAAAGAAGGTCTTTCTTATGCACATACTCCATCTCAGTGCGGCGATGATCTTATTGGCATGGAGAGCCAAGTGATCGCCAATGGAAGGAATAAGACCCAAAGCAGTGAGAAACTTGTGGAATAAGATGCTAAAGGTAGAGTTAAGTGTTGAATGGTTTGAAGCAGCTTGTAGTGAGGTGATAGAATGAACACTGCTTTGTTAGTGTAACTCGTGATCGTTGTTATTATTGAGTTTAATAAAAAAAAGTGGCTTGAAATTTCGACCCTTACATACTCAGGAAAAGAATACATGCCGCATGCTTGGCTCTGCCTCTGGGAAAGCAGTCGCAATCGGGTCCTCCGCGCCGAGACCAGCTCTTACTAGTTCAGACTCGCGTGACCGAGTAGGTTCGACAACGAGAGCTGACCCTGGCCACTGTCGTGACCTTCCCCTCTTTCACATTCTTCGATGCACCGGGATACGGGAAGAGACGATGGGCTTCATGCAGCGAGCCTTCGCAAACTGGAGCTCCAACCTCCCACGACCCCGAGACCTCCCCGGCTTTAGCCGTCTCAACGCCTTCGACGCGCTGGCCAGGCCGGGAACGCCCTCATCCTAGGCATACCCGTCCAGTCTCTGGAAAGTGACGACGGCCATTCTCTGTTTAACCTGCAGGGCCCTCGGCCGCCAGACGGGGGTGCGCCGCAGACCTTCCCAGCTCATCTCTCGGGGACAATGCTGCAAAGGACAGTCACGCACCACCCTTGGCTGGATCTCTTCCCCATCCCGAGGATGAGAGATAACATTCTCCGAGGCATCCAGGCGGGAGAGAGAGTTGAAGATGAGATTTGTGACGCGCTCGTCTGCGACTTTTTGAATTTGGAGGCGAACTCCACGGCGTCTCTTGTAATCTGGGGCAACTCGTGGGAAATGGACCACTGGGAGTTCAGCCCAGACTTTTTCGGCAAATGGGGCGTGTTGTTGAAAGGTTGTCCGGAGGTATTGGGCGCTACGAACCGTTGGCGGGCGAAGCGGGGGGAGCCGAGGATTGAGGAATTGACGGCATAAGGGGCAGCAGATTGTTTATTTTCCAGCCGCTCATCGAATCGGACTACCATGACGACACTGGTAAATGCTTCTCGGCCCAACTCGTGCTGCCATGTATTGTGGACCGCGGCTGCTTACGCCCCTGTTGAGTGTGGGATGAGTGTGTGGGCCCTTGAAGCACAGCTGGATTCGAGTTCTCTTCGCGCCACTCGACACAATTTACGGAACCCAGCGACTGGTTATCCCTGCTATATTTTAAACCTGTATAAACTTAATATTTACAGCTCTAGTAATACAATAATTCTGATATCCGAATAATGATTTCCATCCCGTGGCACTTTATCTGTTGCTTCTGCTGCTGCCGCTGAGGCTGCTCGAGTCTGAGGAAGAAAAAGATGAAGATGGATAGAGACCTCCGCCGTGCTGTAGTTCAACGACTCGACTGTGCCAGTTGTTTGTGTCGTAGAGAAATCGGTTCATCATGCCTGATGATGTTTCAGAAGCCGCCGTTGTTGTTTTTGATGATGTTTGGCTGTGAGAGGGATTCAACATGAAGTTAACGGTTTGTTCCCAGTGAAAGCGATATTTGGGATTTCTGGTTTCATACCTGCTGCTGGAGCCTGAGGTCGTTCTGGGGTTGGCAGTGGTGCTCGAATTGTTTGACATTTTGACTGGTTTCTGGAGACGCTTCTTCCCGTAGTACTTCTAGTCACTCGGATGGCTCAGAATGGGCAAGATTTTGGCTGTGAGCTTTTTGTGCGCTCGTCTTGTTTTCCTGATGGTAAAGAGTCATGACAACTATAGCTGTTGGCGTCACTTGGCCTTAAATAACAGTCATCAACTTACCTGCAGATGGATTCGATACCAGTCCCTTCAAGAAAGGTCACCATCCATCTGTCGACGACAAATCTTACGCCGAAACCTCATTTCTGATGACCATCATGAGCTGGCACTCAGCTTCCGCAACCTGAGGCTCTGACGCTCTTCCTACTTGCCATTCTATGAGGGCGACTACGTGGTTTGTCAACGTAAAGCCCTGTCTCAGGTGTGCTTCCAACGTCAACGTTCGGTGAGCCACATCATTAACCAATCAGAAGACATCCCGGCAAAGCACAACGTTCTGTTTTGGGTGGACCCCTGCAAGAACCAACTCGCAGCCCCCTGTCGTCTTTGATAAAGATGAAACGGTTTTCAGCACGGGGCACGCTGGAAGTTGCCATGAACCAATAAGAGGCCTTGACCGACCAGTGAGGATAGGAAGATGGGGAGAAGATGGAGAGGAGTTGGGGAAGGATGGGGAGAATATGAGGAGAATATGGGGAAGGGAGCCTTTGGGGATGGCGGTTCGCTCCATTTTTCCGTGATGCGCGTCATGAAATCTGCCCGCAAAACCAGGCTAATGCAAGGGGGGTAGGACGCCGAGACAGATTGGGGAAGGGTGCAGCGGCACAGTCCAATCACAGCATTTGCAGACGATGCGAGGATGCTGATGATTATCATGAGCCAATGGCAATTGAGGATCCAACAGGCCTCCGGACCTGAATTTTGGGGGCTGTTTGCCTAGCCATCACGCAAGGCAACCTTCAGAGCCTCAACAGGAAAGGGACGAGTCGTGTTTGCCATGCAAAACCTGAGTCCCCGGGACACTTCACAGGTTTTTGCTGCCAATCTCCTCACCCCATCTGTTGTCTCCTTCCTGTAATGTCTCGGTTGGTTGCATGACTGTTGTGTCCTCACTAATACCTAATATTCTCTCTTTCTTTTCTCCGCCACACCTGAGTTATTCTTGTTTTTTTCCTTTGTGGTCTTACTTTATTGTTACCTAAAGCGTGGCTAAGCGGCCGATATGAGTGGAACAGACTCGGCCCTGATGGAGTCACCGAATCACGGGCGAGTCCCGGTTGGCAGCGGGGATTCGGTCACCGCCCATCTGCAGGTCCACGGAACCATCGGGAGGGCCCGGGGGAGAAGCGAAGATTCAGGCATCGTCATGCCCGATGACTACTATGACATCAAGCTGGCCCGCTCTCAACCGGCATGCCTCAGCCCTCATCACCACCTCGCATGCCCGGCTACACCCCCCACGCCCACCTTTACACCCGACCTCATACAGCATATCCCTATCAAGGTCTCTCAAGCTCGGGCCACATCACCTGCACTTTTGCAACACCGACAGTCCATGTCTGTCGACTCGGGCGTCGTTATGGAGACTGACGGCCTATCGGTCCACGAGGTATCCTGCAGCAGTTCGCTCTATGACTCCTCTGATCACAGCCGATACGCCGAAGACTCTGAAGATAACCAGGACACACCGAGCACTCCTCGTTCCCACTTCCGATTATCTGGATACAACTTCTCACCGCATCCCCCCAGCAGCCCAACCACTGCTAAAATGGACGAAGTTCTGTCGTCTCCAGATTCGGAATCTGAAGACTCGGATGATTCTCAAGGCTGGGATCATGTGTGCATTGGCCAAAGCGCCGAACAAGTTCACCAACCAAGGTATGCTAGTTCCCCGCCTTCGAATGACAGTCGTTACGAGGAATCGCATACCTGACCTCAAGACACTTAGCAGCGATCCTGAGATTGATCAAGTGCGTGCCGAGATGGAAGCTGTTACTCTGCAAGCTGCTCCTAGATTATCACCGGTGCCGCACCGACAGTCCAGTTTGGAGACGATCAGAGAGACCGATGCCAGCTCCGACACCACATTGGAGCTAGATGGAGAGGCTGTATCCACGGAGGAGGCTGATCGGATACTCGCCTTCAGCCTGCCAACTGTCCGTGGGATAAGCCACGGGGACGTCCCAGACGAGGTCCTTGAGGTTTGCCGGAGCATCACATATGCGTACGCTGAACGGCTAGCCTCCATCGTCGACAACTTTCACCAGCTCACCACGTCTACCCCAAGTGAACATCAAGATGGCGCTGAGGGGTCCCCCGCTGGAAGTTCGGGCTACTACTCTGCAGGTAGCCACAATACATTACAGCAGCAGAAGAACACGGGCAGAGGGAACCGCAAGCAAGGGCCAAACAAAAGGAGACGGGTGGACGAGAATGATAATGAGGATGATGAAGAGGACTACGGGAGCGTAATGGATGATCCAAAGGACCAAGTGGACGAGCCGTGCGGTGGGGTGAAGCTTCGATGCATCTTCCGCGCGCGGAACCCCATGCGGTTCAATGTGAGAGATCACACTTCCTGCGCCATGACCATGTTCACTGGCAAACACAAATTCTCCGACCTCAGGTAAGCCTTTTTCGTCAGAGTCCCTTTTGGGCCCCCTTGTACATATAATATCATGTTTTAACACACAAGTCCCTTTATTAGGAAACACGTCCTCAACAAACACGCCATGGATCTCGAAGCAGCCAGATGTCAAAAGTGCAAACAGGCCTTCCTCGATAAAAAAGCTCTCGATTATCATCTGAAGAAAGAGCATTGTGATTTCAGGGATGATGACCCGGAGGATGGCATCACTCGAGACGTTGCTGCCAAGATTACGTTTAGGGGTCGGGAGTGCGGACCTTCGGACCAGGAACAGTGGGAGCACTTGTGGAATCTTGCCTTCCCCGAGGACACCAATGTTCCATCGTTTAGTAGGTTTATTTTTATTTGTATTTCCTACCATGCATGTTTCTAACCACAATACAGATTACATTCCCGTCCTAGAACATCACGAGCTCACGCCAAAATTCATGGAGAAACTCCAGTTCCTCAAACCGATCGTCGACGAAGGAACATACCTCATCGTGCAGAACCTCTTCGACTCGGCCATCAAGGAGCTCGATCACTTCGGGCTCAAGCTGAGTGTCAACTACAAGAATCTTCAGGGGAGCAGGACTGCACGGGCCAGTACTACACGGCCGGCACCTCGCGCTCTCCAGAGCAACCCAAATGCTCGTGACTCAGGCATCGGTCTCGACTTGGAAGCTGGAACGCCAAGAACGTCCGCTAGATACTCCTCAGTCACCATTAGTCGCCCGAACAGCACCACCCCACCGGCACAGTCCTTCTCGATGGATCACGGAGGCAGAGGCGTGGCACGCCCGCATCTACAGTCTCGCCCATCGTTCGTGCCACTCCAGCCCGCCGCCAGGAGCGAGTCCATGTTCCAGACGTATGTAGGATATCCTGAATTGTTGCAATCCGATATCAACGCGTTCGCGCAAGGTTTCTCGGGCGCGGTGGCGTCGTCACACTCTTTCCAAACCTCCATGGGCGAGGTATTTCATCATCAACAAGCCACCAACGACCCTGCGGCGGCCATCTACCTTCCAGACGCCGGAGTGGAGGGACTTTCTTCTTCTTCTTCCTTGCATCATCCTGCCACGGGACAGATAGACTCTATCAATCCTGCCGAGCTTCACCTCTTCAATTCCTCGGCGGAATCTCAAGTCCCCATGACCATGCAACCGGCCCAAGATACAAGCATGGAGAATCAGACCTTCGCTGCCAGGGTCGCAGGGGAATACGTCAGGCCGCTGGGCGGGTTTATCTAAAGTCGATACCGTCATATATCGTTCGTTTTCTTTATTTGTTTTTGTTTTGTTGTGTACAACTATCCATGTAACATATCACTTGTATCATATTTTACCTGTATTATTATTATGCGCGTCTAGCTGTAATATCTTCAGAAACGTTCCCGCCAGGCATTGGCGGTGTATAACGAGGTAATTGAACAAAAATCATCCACCTGAACCATTTTTGACATGAACATATCTGGACAGTTGGGGTATTGTTTCCAGTCAGCTTCGTAGATGTTAATAGTACCTATCTACCTACCTACCTAAGTACCTACCTACTTACTAGATTCCATCAACAAGGCAAAGAATATAAAGCCATGGAAAAAAGTAGGCAAATTTTCGACTTGCACCAGGACTTATTTCACTTTTCGTAATCGATGGTCACGGATTGTTCTACTCTTTAGCCTTTTTTTTATCATTGTCCTCCCATGCCTTCTGCAGCGAGGTGTTAATCTCATCCAGGTGTTCTGAGAATCCAAAGGTTCATTCCAGGTTCCCATTCTCGACATTAAGCTGATCTCCCTCCAGCGAAAAGTCCTGCTGCACCAGTCTCGCATTGGGCCTCGACCCATCCTTCATCAAACTCATTTAACGTGCCCGAGATACTATTTCCTTCTCAACGCCGGACGGATTCCGTATTCTCCTGATCATTCCCTCAATCCTCGCAGCTTCTTGGCATGGAAGGTTATTGGATAGGGACCCGAGACCGAAGGGCGGGAAAGCAAGGTTGTAATTTAAATTTAATCTACCGAGTGACGTTGGTTGTGTTGGAAATATAACACGGCTGCCTGGAGCTCGAGCCCCAAGGTGAGTTGTTAGTGGTCCCTTTCCAAAAGCCACTCGTTCACAAATGCCAATTTATTATATATTCCATTCTTCCTTTGCTCATCTCCCGTTTCCATTTTTCCATCTTGACCCACGATTCCCATCTCGTCACTCGCTCCAGCATCTGCAATGCTCGACGCAGTCATTTCATCACAGAATCAGTCGCCGCTCGGGGCCCTCCCCCGGGAGCTGCGGAACGTGATTTACCGCGAATACACGCTGGCCGAGGATGGTTATTTCTTCGACTTTGAGACAGGCAAGCTGAGGATGTCGGGTGGTCGGCGCATCGACTTGGGACTGATGTATGTCTGCCGTCTTTTCGCCGAGGAGATGCGCGGACTTGCCTTGCGAATCAATTTCATCACCTTCTCCACTTTGTACTCGCCCAAGCTCCGCGGCAGGGCAGGCCGTTGGGAGTACCTCTATTTCATGGTCTTTGAAAAGGTGTACAAATTGTTCGTCGAAGCCGCCGGCTGCCTGACCGATGAGATGAGACTGCGGCTGCTCAGCCAAACGACGCCACGCCCTCTTGGTGTTCATGTCTCATCCGTCATACGACAAGAAATCGTTCTCAAAAAACGGTGGGAGGAATACGGTCCTCACCGTGATTTCTGTCGGGAGGTGCCCTCTTTGTTCAGGGAGGATCTGGGCTGGGTGCTGAAGCTCGCAATGGCCGATCCCAACGTTAAAGCCTCATTCTCAGCACCTTATCACCCCGGGGGCAAGGGAGACCCAAGTGCCTAATTTCAATATTGGATCAGCCATGGAAGATTCCAACCGAACCAGAGCTGGATTGCATTGCCACGGATATCATTACTCTACATGAAGAGGCATCTAGATGGGAGCGGGAGAAGGGCCCAATGACGAGAGAATATTGGCGGATTGATGATAACGACTACTTGGCGAGCTACGAAGCCGGGAAAAGCATGGCAAAGTATCGATTCTCGGCCGCTTCAGCCGCCATCAACTTCCTCAACTCTGATTGCATGCGCCGCAGTGATAATCTTCAATACGTACAACACATCATCCTCGACGAGGATCACGAGTCGGTTGGCAATTCCGAGTGTCACATTAGAGGCCTCGTGCCGTTTCATCACAAGAACCCGAACCTCCAGGTCGAGCGCCGCGTTAGTCTCTGGAGAAACCTGTTCCTCAGGGCAGACATGGAACCTAGCCAGCCCTGGGATTGGAGTATCCGTGTCGAATGTAGCTCGGGAGAGCTGGAGGCAGACCAATGCAGCACAGCGGTGGCACGCTGGATGGCCGAAGCATCGCTTGCCGATATACTTCCCTCGACCTTTACCTTACTTCTTGACGGCGGTCCAATCCCCGATCGGTCTTCCCAGGTTTTCCGCGACGGCATTCACCGAGATGCTGCATGGCAAAAAGCCTTTGAACGAATCCTCACGGCCACTGGAGGTGACGCGCAAATTAAACCTTCAGATCAAGTCGATGCATACGATGACTTGCCTACTTTCGTCCGTGCCGGGTTTCCCGATTTGCTCAAAAAACTGTCCGAAGGCCAGGGGGCCGTTCGGTGCAACTTTGACCCTGGGAGTCCCTACAGTGATATTGAGGTAGAGGCAATCCTGAAGACCCACCCGCGGTTAACGGCCGTTGATGATGACTGGGAGAACGAATGGGCGATGAGGTGCGGCAGTTTTGAGACCTGTGCCCCATTGCCTCCATTTTACCAGTTGCTACTCGATACTAATCTTCCAAGTTCATGGGACGATCCTCTCCCTCCCTCCATGAGGTCTTGGGTGGGGGACGATGCTGGGGATGAAGATAATGTCAAGCAAAAGACTGGAGGTCATAGCTTCGATCACGGCCGACGGAGACGACGTCCGGTGGCGAGGTGGACGCCACGTCGTTATCGCGATCGCGTCACGGTGTGTAGGCTTAGGATTGGATCATAGATTCACAGCATAAACCTTGAGCCGCCACACACTAGAGCAATTTGTCATGAACCTCTGCAATATACCTTTTATTTTATTTTTTTTCCGCTCCCTTTTATATCTTAAGGTGAGGTGGAAATCTTTTCAACCGTCACTATCATCATGTGAAAACCCGCCACAGAAAATTGTTAGTTTTTCTTATTCTATCTGTAGCCTTTACATTTAATTTCACACCAGGATTTAACCGCTTATTTTCATCATTGACTTGGTCTTATCTCAGCTTCCATTTATAATGTAGGTACTTACCTAGGGACCTACCTACCCGGGGCCGCTAACGATGTGCCCATAGAAGCAAGCAGTACAACGTTTTACACGTCCACAGTTCCATATATCAGGGTATCGCGAATAAAAACTGCACCTGATTAGGTATCGAAGGGAACTCGAAAGGATTAAACTATTGAATGCTTGGATAAAGTTATTTCCAGCGAAAAATTCCTCCGGTTTTGAATCATGCAAGTAATGGCAAGTGAGATGGGTTCTGTCACTCCCAAGAACATGGATCGGGGGGCCATGGGGACAAGTGAGACGTTTCGGAGCCATATTGTGTTGCTTCTACACTCATCCAAGTCAGCAGATGAAGGAAGCCGTGGTCATCAAATAGCTGATATGCCACTACGAGGCAAACATCTCCTAATGAAACCTCCAAGTTTCAGCCATGCGTAGATGTGCAGAAGACGCATGACCCTAGCCTTTTCCGTCTGATCTGTAACGCGAAAAAGACAGGACGGGGACTATTGGGGGCCCTAAAGAATCCCAAACTAGGAGGCTGTGACACATACGGCGTGCTGTGTAGGTAACCAGAGGAGAGCATCAAAATCGACCAATGCCGGTCTTCAGCTTCTGCTTGGCAGCAGCAGCATCGGACTTGAATCTCGGACTTGATGGCATTCATGGGCATCCGCGCGCCTATCCGAATTTCCGGCTTGGTCATGCTTGACAGATCAAACTGCAATCCTAAACCCTGTCCCCCTGTCGATGCTTTGCCACCACCAAAGATGCACGCTGGGATAAAACTGGATCGCGGGATGCAACCATGTCTACCAAGTGTACATACTAATGGATGCTGCACTGAGGCGCGTTGACGAAATGTAATCATGTAAAGCTGTTGGGTTTTTGTATTTCTTTTTTTTTTCTCCTTTTTTTTCTTTTTCGTCTGATAACACCAAAATCCCCCCCCCCCCCCCAATACATACACACACAACGGGCGATTGCAAACTCGTTAGAAAAAGATGAAAAAGATTCCCACCGCACTCCTTTTTCTCGCCTTTATTCCGCGGGTGATATCTCTCCAGTGCTACCATGTATCTGGCAACATCGTCAAGGACACAAACGTTGTGCCCTGTGATCCATCCGCCACAGGCAAGACAGGTTCCCATACCTCATGTTGCAACAAGGGCACAGGCGACCAGTGTACCTCAACGGGCCTCTGCCTCGCAACTAATGCGAAAAAACCAGACGACCTGTTCTGGATCAACGGGTGCACTGATCCGACGTGGCGGGACCCGGCTTGCCCTCAGTACTGCAACCCTCCGGTCAACCCAACAAGTCAGTAGCACCCCAGTCAATCACTGTCCCCCGAGCCATTGTGACACGGTAGAACAATCAACCCACTAACAATGTTCCTGGTTTGGTTTCCACAGCTAGCACGGCCAACCCTCGACTGAAGATATGCGGCAACGGGACCAGGTACTGCTGCTCAAACTACTACGCCAACGACACCGAGTGCTGCGAGAACAGCTTCACTCTGAACCGCGGCGTCGGCGTGCTGGTCGCGCACCTAACCGACGGCGTGAACGTCCCCGACGATTCGGACTCGGCAACTGCAACGGCAAGCTCAGCACTCGGAGGGCCGTCTTCGACATCGTCGCCGCCCGCCAGTTCCAATGAAGCGGCAGCAGGCTCCATCAGCACCTCTCGGCCGGCGAGCGACAAAAGTTCAACGGCGACCGCAGTAACGGGAGGAGTCCTCGGCACCGCGTTGCTAGCAGTTTGCGCTGCGGCGGTTTTACTCCTCCTTCAGAATCGTCGGCTCAAAACGGATTTGGAAGCGAAAAGGGCGGAACTGGAGGAGAGGAATAATCAGCAGCAGCGGCTACTGCCAGGAGGCGACGGGGCGAGTTACAAAGTCTATGATGCGCATGATCGTTCTGCCGAGATGTATGGACAGGGCATTTCCGGGATGACAGTAGTCAGAGCGCCTGCGTACACGTACACGTCCGAGCTGCCGACGAGTGAGGGAAGGGTCGGGCAGTTGCCATGAGCGGGAATGAGAATTTAATTGGGAGGGGTCAGTGAATCTAATAATTATTTCTATTGCATGTGTGGTTCTTTCCAGCTATAACTTAAAGTGAGCAACAAACAGTCGCACGGGGTGTTCTACATAGCACGCTACTGGACGAATAATGGTCACGCTTAGGGATGTCACGTGACTAGTGGTAGGATTCTGCCGAGTTGGGAGTAGGTAGACTTCAGCTGGGCGCTGACCCCGCTCACGAGCCGACAACATCCCCAAAACATCACGTACCCAAGGGCAGTCAGCTACCTTGGATAGGTAGTTACCTATAAGGTAGGTAGTGATGCCCGAGTTCATCGACCCCAAGACGCCGCACCTCGGAGTCACACCACACCTGGCTCCTAACTTTCCCTATGTCGAGAAGGCTGACTCTTCCAACCTCGGACCTGGATTTCGGACGCCCGATCGTCTTTCAGTACCGATTGATATTAACAAAATCAGACAGTGGCTCAAGACCTGTGATGCTCATCACCACTGCAACGCCAGCACTCCACTCCGTGACGCGGGCCATGCAGCATGGCTCGTCGACGTATCCCGTCGGTGCATCGTACCATTCAAAAATGAGCCCTACGTGGCCCTCAGCTACGTCTGGGGCAAGGCCTCCTCTGTCTCCCTTACCAAATCGAACCTGTCCAAACTCCGCACGCCCGGGGCCCTCAGCAATGAACCCCTCCCAAAAACAATCCTCGACGCTATGACCCTCGTTGCGTCCCTCGGCCTACAGTACCTCTGGATCGATCGCCTCTGCATCATCCAAGACGACGTCGCCGGAAAACAATCCCAAATTCAGTCCATGGCTTCCATCTACGCCTCGTCCTACTTCACCATCGTCGCCGCACAAAGCCACGACGCGGCCGGGCCGTTATCTTCTCGTCCTTTACGCCCCATCCCGCCGCAATCACCCCTCTCCAAGATGTTGTATTCACTCCTCCCAGGGTTGAAGGGAGGTAAACAACCCAGATCTTCTCAACACCGTGACAAGCAGCCCCGCGTCCCTGTCAGCGTCAGCACCAAAGCCTCGAGCGGCACACCACCTCCCTCGACAAGAAATTTCCCCCCAGCAGGTGGCAGACTCGCTTCTTCTTCCGATAGCCGTCGAGTGGCGACGGCACGAACCAGCAAGGAAGCCCTGAACCTTCACAGCATCGACCTCATCCACACCGTCTGGTTCTCGCGCGGCTGGACCTTTCAGGAGTGGCTATTCTCCCGACGGAGAATATTGTTTCATAACAACACGGTGAATTGGGAGTGCCGGCTCGTCGCTCTGCACGAGGAACAATGCCTCGCTCCGTTATCATCATCGTTACCATCATCACCATCATCATCATTACCATCATCATTACCGGCATTCCTTTCCCCCTCCCTGCGGGTGCGTTCTTTCGGGGATCATCGACCCGATGACCAACAAAACATCATGATAAGTGTGACTGATACCAGTGGTAGCAGCACAAGGAACAGTCATCTGCACCTAGGCGACGAGACTTGGGGGAACTTTCACCGGTACGCGCGGCTGGCCGCGCTTTTCGCCCCGAGGAAGTTCACCTTCCCTCAGGACGTGCATGACGCCTTCGCCGGGGCGGCGGGAATCTTCAGCCGGGTGTTCGAGGGCGGCCTGATAACTGGACTGCCGGGCTTGTGTTTCGACGAGGCCCTGCTCTGGCAGCCTTACTGCCCGATGCAGAGGAGGAAGGCGGTGGTCACGGCTGTTGATGATGATGACGCCGTCATGCCTAGTTGGAGCTGGATGAGCTGCAGAGGCAACGTGCAGAGCGAGGCTTGGGCCCCCGGGTGGGCGTACCTGGATGCTTCTGGCCCGGCTCGAGGGAGGGAAAAACCTCCGAGGTGGTTGGTCAGGCCGACGGTGGAGTGGAAGCATGCTGAGAGGCTGGGCCCGGAGTGGCACAAGGTATCAACCGGTCGAGAGGGTGTCTATGACAAGTGGAGGGATTGGTATTACCGCTCTGTGCTGAAAGGGGAGCAGGAAGAGAAACGACCGGATGAGATTCCGCAAGGATGGGACTGGGACGAGGAGCAGGGCTGTTTTACCACGCCCGGATCTGTGTCCGGTCAGAGGTTCAGCTATCCCGTGCCGCTTGGGAGCGACCCGGCGAGGATATCACATCGGTCGCGGCTATTGCGCTGCACTACCCGGGTTGCCAGATTCTCGGTACACCCGGCTGCTTACAACTCCTTTGCGGGAGACTGTTCAGTTCTCGCTCTGCTGTCTCCGGGCTCGCGGTCGTCGTTTGCGGGGTGTCTTCGAGTGAATAGGTTTGAACATGCTGTGGTTGGGGAGTTCCCGAAGGATCCCATTGTGTTGATAGAGCTCTCTGAAGGCTTTGTTGAGCTGAGCTTCAAGCCCTCAAAAATAGGCGTGGAGCCTAGTTCTAGTCTCGAAGCAGAACAAAAGCCAGACTGCGCCGCGGCCAAAGAAGAGCAGAGAGGGTGCCGCATGTCGACGGAGCCCGTGGCGGGTGAGAAACAAGAGAAGCAGCCTGAGCCGTGGTCGCCGCCGCTGATGGCACACCCGCTTGCCGATGTCTTTGATGAATGGTCACTGCCACAGTGGAAAGCAGAAAAGTTTGGAGGGCGAGTGTACGAGTTTGTGAACGTCATGTGGGTCACATTTGATGTTGACAACCTGGCCGAGAGGGTTGCAGTTGGCCGAGTGCGAAAGAAAGCGTGGGAGATGGCGTCAAAAGAGACTATGGACGTTACAATTCGATAGATGGAGGGTTAGGTCTTCTTTTAAGAGTTGCGAGTACATCGAGTATTATTAACTTGGTACCTGATGATCTGGAGTTTCACGAGCGAAGGACAAGATGATGTAAGGAGAAGCAGGCTTTGTGACAAAGGGCATTGCTAGGTATGGGAGGCTTGGAGCGAGTCCATTTCTGTGGAAGATTCGGTACTGCTTTATACCAATAAAAGATCCTCTACTGAATATCCAGCGCTTTCCGGAACCCCGTGCATGATGCCGTGAATGTAGCACGCCCCTAGGAGAGTAAAAGCCTTCCTCTTGCCTTCCGTCATCTTCCTGACGACAAACGGTACAGCACTGCCGTGAAGTACGGCAATCATATCCCCCTTCCTCGTGCTTCCTGGGACGACACCGATGTAGCCATTTCGCGTCAAGCAGGCTCTCGCGTTCGGAAACCTCTCGGCAAACTCCAGCGCTGTGTGGAGGTAGGGCCACAGTTGCTGCCGGAGCTCTTGCGGGCGGAACAGGAGCCGCTTCATCTTGGCCATGGCGCGCGCCTGCATGAGCTCCGTGTTCCAATCCGTCGTTTGTTCGCCCAGCTGAAGGTACTCCTCGAAGGCCTGGTAGGCCACCCGAAAATTTACTCTTTGCCCGTTCGCGCTCGAAACCGGCTCGGCTGCGTCCCCGATGGCAATCTTCCAGGCGAGGTCATCGAGGCGCTCCTCGGTTGGATAGTGGCTTCGCGACTGCACGAAGCTGACCAGCTCCCGCAGGTACGAGAGGCGATCCGACGTCTCAAACGAGACCTCCCCTGCCTTGTCCACCGCGTCGAACAGGTAGCCCCGGCAGATCAGGACCGAGTCGTCGTCCGAAGAGAGCCGCATCTCCGGCTTCTTGTGCGTGCAGATGGCAAAGTGCTGCCGTCTGTTCGGCCACGCGATGATGCTCTGCCGGGGCGTGTTGGTGATCCAGTCGGGCACCCAGGAGGGAAAGCGAGCCGAGGACGAGCCCGCGCGGTATAGGAGCTCCAGGGCGGCCCCACGTCGAACAAACACGCCGGCATACCTCCGGACGATAGCCTCGAGGGGGGCTCGGTAGTCGGGGCGGAACTCGAACTCGGCGGCGTCGCAGGCCAAGCCGAGGAGGGCAAAGAGCTTATCCCGCTGGAGCGTGGCGCGGGTATACTGAAAGCGTGCGAGGAGTGTGAGGAGCTCACGCTGGCCGTTTTGCCCCCGCTCTTGGTAGCTGCGCCGCAGGTCTCCGAGGCTCAGGATGGCCGATGCGTTCATGACAGCGTGCTTCATGACGCCGGCGGCTGAATGGGCCGACGACTCGCGTGTGCATATCTTGGCCGCCTCGTAGATCTCGTCCCACGGGGCCCAGCGGTTGCCACAGAACACCACGACCTGCGGTGCCAGAACGAGCTCCTGAACCACCCATGCTCTCTGGAACCAAGCGCGTCCAAAGAGCTTGCTGATCGAGTCCCACATTGCGCTCTCCTCGGGAAGCCGCACGGCGGTCGAGGCCGCTGCTGTCATCTCGTGAAGGCAGTCCAATGCGCGGCCGCTGCCATCCCTCTCTTCCCCGAGCCAGGCAGGCACCCAGTGCGCCGCTCGGAAGATGTCGGGCATCAGCAGGATCTGGCTGCTCTTCTCCTCCTCTCTGCTCTGATCGATGCAGATGGCGTCCGCCCACACCAGCAACGGACGGTCTTCCCGCCGCAGCCGCCGGAGCCCAAGACAGAGCGATACCGTGAGGCCTATGACCCCCTCCGGCGTCCTGAGAGTAAAGGGCTTCAGGCTGTGGCCCCAGGCGTACGAGATGGCGAGGAATCCCCCCCGAAAATCATCCAGCGGGACGTGGTGCAGGCGCCCCGTCAACTCCTCTATGCCGGAGCCCTCGGATAGCTCTAGAAGCCGTATCGTACGGCTGCCCTCCAAAGGCCGGTATCCGTACTTGCCGTCGCGCTGGAATCCGGCACCGCGGGGGTTGTCAGCCGAGGAATACGGCTGGGCGCGTGGCCTGAGAATGTCGAGAGCGGAGTTCAAGAGCCAGCCCGCTGGGCCTTGTCCTTGGGGAGGGCGGGAGGACCGAGGCTCGGCACTCTGGCCAAAATCTTGAAAGGTGGCGTCTGGCTCAGCGGACGATACCATGTTGACGGCGAAGGCGCCCGCCTCGGGACGTATTTTCATCTGGCCGCTCTCGTACAGCCGCCAGGGGTCGACGAAAAAGGATGCCATCGCCTTGCCATACAGGTCCGAAACGAGAACGAGGACGAAGACGTCAATGGATAATGTCGGGTGGTCTCGTATGACCCGAAATCTTCGTGCCTAGAGGTACCTCTCGAGTGGCTCCCCCCCACCGGTCGTGGGGAGAATAATTGAAATGTTAGTAGTTGTGAGGCGGAGTCAAGTAGGTATCCAATCAGGGACGGAACAAAAGGATCAAAGCAAGGTACCTACCTGTTCCCAGTTTGCGCTGCTCATGATGAACCGTGAATCCCGTCCATGCGTCACGGTTTGCACCTGGATATGGTAGACGGGGCATTCATCCCTCCAGGCTCGAGCCGCCTGGAATGAGGAATGCTGGATCAGAAACTCCGTCATGGCTGGTACCTTCTCAATCGTGAATGTGGTTGCCGTGGCATCGTCTGGCTCTGTGTAAGACCCGTGCCCCGCCTGGTTGCGAGCGTGGCTCGTCCAGTGCACCTCTGGACGGTAATTGGCCGTTCCCAGATGCTTTTCGAGAAGTTTGGAAACCTGTTGGCCAAACAGAACTTGTCAGCAGGGGCACTCACTGGCTACCTGAGTTACCTCGGTGCCTTAGGCACCTAATCATGATACCGAGGATCTGAGATCGCCACAAGAGGAGTTTCTGGTGTCCACGTACAAACAGCTCCCCGACAAACGTTGCCTCATCGTCGCTTCTTGCGTCTGGGTTAGTTGCGACCACAAATGTGCAATTACCGGACGGCGAGATTCGGGCTCGGCTGGGAAGTGTCTTCCCGGAATGTGCTGTCTCTGAGAAGCACTCCGGCGGTAGGTGCTGAGGAGTGGGAACGAACAGCACAGTTGGTGAGCCGACTATCCTCGGGCGGTTGACGACCAGGAGCGGACGGACATCAGCAGCAGCTCCTTTGCTGGATACCGGCTTGGCCTGCTCTTGGGATAGCCGTGTCACCGACGGACTGGGGAGGTAGTCGTTCAGCCAGGTGTAGTTGGGGCGTAGCGATGCCGGTTCGGCCGCCAATGGGGGGATCGATGGTGGGGCCGTGTTCAACTCATGGGAGGCTGCCGAGTCCGCAGCGAGTTCTTGGGGAGAAGTGTCGGGCAGCGCTGAAGACGGCGGCGCTGTAGCCTTGTGGAGGCTACCACCCGTCGTGTTATTATTTTGGAGCTCCTTGCCCGCAGCGGGCCCCGTTGTCTCTGTTCTCTCCGTCTCGCCGGGGCTACTGGTGTCATGATGAACCATGCCACCTGAAGCGCCGAGCGGTCCATTATTTTCATTCTGCCGCTTCTCTCCAGCCACAGGCGTCGAGGCATCTTTCCGTGTCTGGAGTTCCGCCCCAGGAGGTTTCCCACCCTCGGCATCATCCTTTTTTCCAATCCCGCAACCGTTGGCTTCGACACTTCCCTCATCTGCCCCGGAGCGAGAAGCCGTCGCTCCGCCCACGTCGGGTTTACCCTCTCCGGAGCCCCGGCCGAGGTCAGTGTCAGCCGCCCTCAGATCTACCTTGGGCGCTAAAAGCCCCTGTCGGTCGAGATAGCGTTCAATGTAGAGGAGATTAGACTGGCTGAGAATGAAGTAGACCAAGTTCTCCTGCTCCGCAATCCCGCAAATGCCTGCAAGCCGGCGTGCGACCTCAATGGGGAGACACGAGTCGCTGCTGGTCTCCATGTAAAGCTCGATCCCTTTTCCTTTGGATGGCGGCAGTACCGCCGCCTGGACCCCATCGTCATGCAGCTGGCTTTTGATAATGTCCCGTCCCCATCTCCTGCCGGCCACATTTATGGTCCACTCTAGAAGCACGCGGTCCGCGACGAAAACGTTCAAGCTAGCCAGCGCGGCCAGGATTTTCTCCCGTCCTTGTATGGTGGTTGGCAGTACTCTGGTGAAAGCTCGGTTAGTTTTGAAGTAAGTACATTAGTCCGGCAGCCCACAGCGCCACGACATGGATTGCCAGGCGAAACGTACCTGGCGATGAATTTAGACTTTGCACGGAAGAGTTCGGTTCGTGGCAGGTCGAGCTGGACGTCGCCTTGGGTGGTCAGGCTCGACGTGGCGATACGGGAGAGGAGCCTGAATTCGAGGCGCAGGGCCCTGATGAGGGGCATCATGATGTGAATTTCATGTGGAGAAAAAGCCAAGAGTGACACAGTTCCTCGGAAGCTGTCCCGTAGGTGCGGACGGTCCGCAATGTACCACTCGGAATCGTCGGTGCCGGTGCAAACTTCGTCGAAGCCTTTTCCGGCACTTCCTTCGTCGACGGGGAACACCTTGCTAGAACGCAGGCGATCGACAAAACCAGCATCCAGGGAGGAAGCCATGGCCCTTTTGTTGACTTCCAAGAAGAGGTCTGTAATAAGGGCCAGGGAAGAGAACTTTGTAATTCCCTCAGCCTCTGACCCCAGAACAACAGAGTCCATATCCTCGTGCGTCAGGATCCCCCTGAACAATAGTTCACACTCTGCGTATATCCGTTTAAGGATATGATACTTGCGTATGAACCAGCCTCCTTCCCACACGCACTCGCTCTCGTCGACCCAACGAGGCTTATCGTCTCGATTAGTGCCTGGAATGTAGATGCTCGCTTTTTTTCGGAATGCCACCCTAAATAATCAACAATGTCATCAGAATTGTCCCGTACTACCCACCTTTGGCGATGCAGCTGGCAAGATCACGGGGAAAGTTCATATAGATAGGGTACCTACCTCACGAGGGACGGGGCTTCGCTTCGCCGCTCCTGAATGCTGCGATATAGCCAGCCAATGAACTTACTAGGGACGGAGGAACCTCGAACACGGGCCAACATTCGAAGGTAGATACCCAGGTTGTCTTTGACTGTCACACCAAAAAACTCAAGAAACCCCCATGCTGGCTCCTGGGGATCGGGAATGTCAAGTAGCGGCTGGAGGGCTAAAAGTGTCTCGTCCGTGTCGCTCGGGAAAACTTGAACTGTGAAGGTATCACGGAGCTGACGGAGGGACCCATCGCAACACTTGACCATTTTCTTGCCAATCTCATCTCTCAGTGCCGCCCCAGGATCTTGGCGCAGGTGTTGCACTGTTGTACGCCCAGCTGGACCCTCCGCTGGCGTCAGATGATTGGCATAGCTGCTCCATTCGTCTCTGAGAAACACGAGGAAGTCGCGCGATTGCCACTCTTTGAGGATGCGCTGAAAGTCGGTGGACAGTGTTGCACTGTCGAAAGGGTCAAGAAGCTGAGGCACATGGCACAAACCAAGGTTTTTGCGGAGCCACGACAACCACTGCTCCATCTCGTCTGGCTCGATGGCGAGGGCGTAGTCCCCATGCAAGAATGGGAATTCCTTCCGGAACTTGCTGTAACTTTCCGTGCTCCTTCCCTTCCGAGTGCCGTCGAGATATACCCGGCGTGCCGGGAAGCACTTTTCTGATTCTGTGACGAGCCAGAAACTACTGCAGGCGGTTTGGGAGGTCCACTTGGTCTTAAAGAGGAAGACGGCGTGCGATATCAACATGTCCCGAGCAGGAATTTCCGGCGGGGTGCTCTCGCAGCACTGCCTGACGGCCAGTTCCTGGAGCTTAGGCACGAGGTCCTTGGTATCTCGCACCCCCAAGTTGTTACGGAGCCACGACAACCAGCGGCCCATCTCATCTGGCTCGATAGCGAGGAAGTAATCCGGATGCAAAAATGGGAATTGGTCCCGAAACTTGTTGTAATATTCGCTGTTTAGGTGATGATGGCTCGTGCCTTCGGCTGGATGCCGCTTTGTGCCTTCGAGATAGACCTGGCGTGCTGGGAAGCACTTTTCTGATTCCGTGACGAGCCAGAAATCGCCGCCTGGGGCTTTGGATGTCCATTTGGTCTGGAAGAGGAAGACGGTGTGCGATATCAAGATCTCCCGAGCAGGGATTTGTGATGGCACGCGCTGGCAGCATTGCTTGACGATTAGCTCTTGGAGCTTGGGCAGCACCTGGTTGCCAAGCACGCCAAGGTTCGTGCAGAGCCACGACGACAACTGGTTTGTTTCATTTGGATTGATGGCGAGGAAATAGTCGGCATGTAAGAACGGGAGATCTTTCTGAAACATGTCGTAATATTTGCTCCCTGGATGTTGCTTGGTGCCTTTAAGGTAGACCTGACGTGCCGGAACGCATTCCTCGGATTCGGTAACAAGCCAGAAATCGCCGCGGGGGCTCTTGGAGACCCATTTAGTCCGGAAGAGGAAGATTGTGTGTGATACCAGGACTTCTCGAGCAGGTATTTCGGACCGCGTGCTCTCGCAGCATTGTCTAACAGTCAGGTCTTGGAGCTTAGGTATAAGCTTCTCGACGTCTTGTACCCCAACGTTTTCGCGGAGCCAAGCCAGCCATGCCGTCATCTCCTCAGGCTCAACTGCGTTGTAATATCCCTCGTGCAAGAACGGAAACTTTTGGCGGAAATCGTCAAAGTAGCGGCCAAACGAGTGCTGCTGGAGGGTATTGATGAAAACTTGTTTTGCTGGCAGGAATGGGCCTCCGTGTGTTGCAACCCAAAACCGAGGCGGCTCCTTCGATCGAGCCTCAGGAGTCCAACTGCTTCTGAAAAGGTAGGCCATGTGTGATATTGCCACGTCTGGCGCAGGAAGGTGCAAGGGATCGGTCTCGGTGTGCTTTTGGACGATCAAGCCCTGGAGCTTTTGGGTAATCTCAGAAGTTGGTTGGACTCTGACTTGGTTGCCGAGCCAAGCCAGCCAACCGTCCTTCTCCTCTGGCTTTACTGCGCAGTAATAATCTTCGTGTAGCAGGTGCAGCTTTCGTCGGAATTCATCAAACCCCACTTCGGGGGGGCACTGCTTCAGATCGCCAAAGTGGACTTCATTTGCTCGATAGTAATTCCCAGTCTGGGATGCAACCCAAAATGGAATCCTTGGTGTCAACTTACTCTCCCATTTTGATCTGAAAAGATAGACCAAGTACGATATCAGTATCTCGCGGGTAGGCAACTTTAAAAAGTCCGGCTCAGAGAACTTGTGGATGAGCATTCTCTGAAGCCTCAAAGTTATTTCCGAGGCAGGCCGAACTCCTATTTCTTTGGAGAGCCAGTCAGTCCAACGGTCGCGGTCTTTGTGCTTGATATCATCCATGCTGGGGTCCGTGTAGCTCGCATGCAGTATGGGAAAGTGATGCTGGAGCTCCTTGAAGCCAGGGCTGGAAGGGCATCGCTCAGGACCATCGAAATAGACTTCTCGTGCTCGGTGACAGCTACCCGTCTGGGATTTTACCCAAAATGGCTTGAATCTGTTGCCATTGTTCCACTTGGTCTGGAAAAGACAAATGGCATGTCTCAACAGCGTATCGCCCTCGGGTATTCTCGAGGGTTCTTTAACAGAGTGCTTCTCCATAACCTTGCCCTGGAGCTTCTCGGCTGTCAACCCTGGTATTTTCAATTTCTTGAAGAGCTCGTTCCGTTTCTCGTTCTTTTGAGCATTGTCGTCAACCAGCCGTAACGAGATGTCTTCGGGGATTATGTGTTGTCGAGTTTCATCCATGCGACAGAATATGTCTTTGGTACTGGCAGATACCCACGTCCCATCGCATATCGGGACAAGAGGCAAGTCTCTAATGATTTCCTCATTGGGGCTATCCCACGACAGGTTTCTCAGGGCCTCTGTGAGTCGTATGTGCCACTCTTCCGGTTGCTTGCCGATGAAGCTGTCATTGCCCTTATGGAGAGCTTGCAGATCGCTCAAAAACTCGGTGTCGGATAGTGTTCGAACACCGAGCTGCTGGAGGTAGTCGAGGTCGGAAACATGATAGAATTTTGACAAGTACTTGGAGTTGGTCATTGGATCAGCGGTCAAGGGCAAGCCGCTTTGGTCTCTCATGGATTCCGGGACATATAGAATCGAGTCCAAGGCCGTCATCTCCCCTGCGGCGTTTTCGACTATTGAACTACTTTGGGTGAGGGTTGTCTTCAAGCTGCGTCCCAAATCCTGAAAGAAGTCGGAGAAGGTTAGCGTCGGCAAATATCGCGGCCAGGTGTACTGGAGTGGGCTAGTGTTGAGATGCTGGACTGCTCCCAGGAATGCATCCGAGAGTGAGTCGCGAAGTCTTATATTCCAAAATACCGATGTGTTGATATCCTGGCGGCTGGCAATGAGCAGGAAGTCTGCGTTGATGGCGAACTGTTTGCCTGTTTGGTTAGTACGAGATGCTTCGGTTGCCAGGATAACTAGTAGCGACTCGCCTTGAAGCCGTAATCCCGGACAGGGAGGACGGCATGAACCTGTTGGGGTTCAACCATGGGCTCGAACGCAGAGTCTTTGGCGGTAGCAGTCCGCACAGGAAATGCTAGCATGATCACAGACTCTGTGACATGACCGCGCTTGGGTTCCTCCGGCAGATCTTTCACGACGTGTCGGTAAACCCAGTATTGTGAAGATGTGTTATCGTGGGACAGAGTGGTGATCTGGCGTGGCCGGGATCCATCAGCGTACGTCCTCACTTCCACGGCCCGGCCGAAGCAGGTTTGAAAAGGTGGCCCGCTGCCCTGAATGATGTCAATCTCCATCCGCACAAGTCTTCGCAGGAACAGGAGGCGCTTTGGAGACATCGTCTTCATCTCTTCAACGACTTCCCTCTGGCCGTCCTCATCTCGTATTTGTAAAAGTATTGTTGTGAAGCCTGGTAATTCCTCAACGGGAAACGAATCCAACCACTTCGGTGTTATCATGCCGAGCTTTTGGGAAGCATCGAACTGGAACGAGTAATGGCCCGAATGTACCGATACCACGTCTGCGATTCTAAAAACAGATTTGAAGCCGATCCCCTTCTCGCCGGTTTGGTTTGCAACCTCCTTCTTGGTGCTCGAAATTCTGCAAATAGCCTCGACGTCGAGCCTTGTGAAGCCCACTTCGTTGTAGTCGACCCGCAGCCGGCGGTTCCAGCACGAAAGTTTCATGGTCGGGACTGGGTCGTCGTAGCGACAGTCATCGGCGTTTTGAAGCAGCTCCATCAGAAATCTGCTTGACTGCTGGTAAAGGCCTTCAGACAAGCTACAAGTAGAAGCAAAAGAAAGCTATATATCAGCCGAGTTCACAAGTCGTCAAAGGATCTGGAGAGATTTACATGGAGAGAGATGCCTCCAGGTCATCGGTGATGCCCCTACCGACTAGATCCGACTCTCCATCAAAACCCTTCGCCCTCCGAATTTCGTTAATATGGGCCCTTGCTGCCTCTCTTTCTGGTTCCATATTGACAGTGATTTCGGCTCCACTGAGGAAGCGTGGAGCAAAAAGAGAAAGTTTGGTGACAGGGCGAGGATGGAACAGGTGCCAAATTATGGTTTTGGTGGTGCCCAAAGCCCCTCTCGAAATGACCAACAGAAGATCGATTGCCAGCGCAGTCGAAAAGATGTGGGGCCTGTCACCTACAGGGTTTATGCATTGGCGTGCAGGGCTTGGACATTGGCTTGCAGGGCGAACCGCGAATGGGATGGTAGGAGATACTCTGAGTGTCCCACGCACATCTGCGGTTGTCTCGCAAATAGGATCAATTTGTGCCCAATCCCCTAATATCCAGCTGAGTGGCGGGGAGGGGCTCGTCTATCGAGTCCAGTTATCGATTACTGTTCGCTGGTCGACCGGAGAAGAGTGCATATCTAGGTACTAAGCCTATCCAAGCAAAGAGAGCTTCGTAACAGTAAGGTACCTTAATTTGGTTGTCCACTTGTCTTTCCATCTTTTTTGGCGCCATCATGGTCTTCTGCCCCGGGCCATGGATCTCATATCATAAAAACAACTTTCAGAAACAAAACAAGTTGTACCAGCTCCCAGATATCTTACATAGGTACCAGGTGCCTAGATAATCAATAACCATTATTTAGAACTCTATTGTCTTTCCCAAGACTTGATCAAAGATCAAAACTTGCGGCCCCATTTTGTTACCGTCCAAGGCGTACGATGCCCAACCAATTGCCATCACACCCCCCATACCTTTTTCTTTTTCTTTTTTTTTTTTTTTTTTTAAAAAAAAAAAAAAAAAACCCCTCGACTCTAACTTTACTCCTTAACAACAGGAGCCACCACCTCCGTCGGGACGGCCGTAGCATCGGGTCCCTGTACCTCGGCCACCGGCACATCCGGCACAGCAACAGCAGTCGTGACCTCCGGAACGGCCTCGGTGACAACAGGGCCCGTGACCACGGGTGGCTGAGCTTCCGTCACGACGTTTGTGACTTCTGGGGCAGGGACCTCGGTCACAACAGTGTCAACAGTGGTTGGTGCGGGAGCCGGGTCCTCGGTGACGATAGTGTTAATAGTGGTGGGTACGGGAGCCGGGTCCTCGGTCACGACAGTGTCAACAGTGGTGGGTGCGGGAGCCGGGGCCTCGGTCACAACAGTGTCAACAGTGGTGGGTGCGGGAGCCGGGTCCTCGGTGACGACAGTGTCAACAGTGGTGGGTGCGGGAGCCGGGGCCTCGGTCGCAACAGTGTCCACAGTGGTGGGTGCGGGAGCCGGGGCTTCGGTCGCTCCATCATCCTGAGCCACAGTATCCTGAGCCTGGGGCCGACGAGCAGCCACGGTTCTGAGTCCCCTCGGCGTCGCGACTATTGCGGGAGAGTTGCCGGGTGTTACAATGGGAGAATTGTCAGGTGTCGTTGGAGGCTCTATCACGATCGGCGTGACAACCGGTGTTGGTGAGCCACCAGGTGTGTCGATGGGAGTCACCGGGGAGACGATGATGGGTGTGACGACTGGAGTCACTGGGGACTCGGAGACGATAGGTGTGACAATGGGCGTGACGATGGGGGTCACCGGGGACTCGAGGACCGGTGTCGGTGTGACTTGTCCAATATTGGGTGTGGCGTTTTGTCGGTTTTTGAGGGCGTTATCCTGAGCCGCAAGAGGGGCAGCGTGTATGAAGGTGGCGTCCAGCGCCGCAAGGAGGATGGCCGATTTCGCGGTGGTGAGCTTCATTTTGTCCGTCGTCAAGGGTGGTGAAGGAAATTAAAATTAAATAAAACTGTTATTAAACAAGAGAAACTCAAGAAACCAAAGGTCCGGCCTTTGTGTTGTGTGGAAAGGAAGAGTTTGTCTGAAATGTGTGAATGGGTTTCGGCGAGGGAAAATGCAAAGCACGAGTGATTGATTTAGCTTTATAACCATATTCTAATTACCTTCATTGCACCATTTCTTTCCTAACTTGAAGGATCTCGGTGGCATTTGAGATTTGCATACGCGGTTTCGTTATCCTGCTCGCTTACACCATGCACGCCAGCGTCGCTATCAGGTATCCCTCAAAGTTGAGACACACTGGGATTCAGTATTGCCACCGAGAAAAATATCAACTACAAATTCTCCTGATGAATACTACCAGGACCGCAAATATTTGCCAAGTCCATGCCAATCCCATCGTCCTGAAACTGTCTGATATGCGGCCCACTAGGTAGGTAGGCTGGGTCGCGGGTCTCGAGAGGCCACACCCCGGGGCCATTCATGATACACTAACATTTACTTTAACAATTCCCTAGCTGGACATGCTACAAGAGATAGGCGTTTAAAGTATGCCAATTCGTCTGCAAGAATTGCTATCTGATCAAGGCACCCAGGTAGCAGGTAGATATGTAGATTGTGGTGGTCCGTGGGGCCCTTCTTATTCGACATCCCGAGCCCCCTTTTATCGGGCTATGTTTTTTAACCACACAGTGCACAATTTGCCTAGGTTTTCCCAACAGATCCTTGCCTCCCCCCTAATCTTGTGGATGATGACCGGCCCATCCCCGGTTTTGTCCCAGTCTTCTGAAATCCAAATCTCCTTTAACCAGTCCACAAAGTCGGGCCGGGCATGACATAGTTGGTGATTGTGGTGTACGGATTGAACAAAATTCCTGCGTCATTGCTCCTGTAGAGCGCGGTGCCAAGGGTGCCAGTAGGATTGGCATTACCTGAACCGGTGACGCGCAAATTAAAGCACTGAGGGTAATTCTGCGCTCCATTGCTTGATCCAGCTCCGTGTAGGGCTATAATCTCGTGACGGACGACATAGTTGCCGGAGGCCAGGGACTTGGGGATCGTGGTGGTCCACTTGCCTCCCTGGTCGATCAATGTTTGGGATGCCCACTTCTGGGTGCTGTAGTTGACTGTAATACAAGGGAATGAGGAGTTAGCAACAGAACTGTGCCACAGGTGTCTGGTGGACGTGAAGGATAAGAACATAGAGAGGCCAGGTGAGGACAACATACTACCAACAGCTTCAATCTTAACCCACTTCAACTGGGTCTTGTCGGCTTTGGTGCAGTCGCCGGAGCACTTGGCGACGTAGGTGAGAATGGGCCCGTATGGGTGCGGCCATGTAGCGGGCCACTGGAACTCGATCTTTCCGCCTGCCGTGATGTTGGCAGACAAGGTGCCGGGCGTAGCGTTGATGTGGCAGTTGATGTGCGCGGTGCCGTACTGGTTGGGCGCCACGAAGCCGCTGTCCAGGTTCTCGGCATACCACGCGGCGATGTTGGGGACGGGCTGACCGTTCTTTTTGGCGTAGTAGTAATCGAGAATGAAGCCTTGGTTCTGGACGCCGTCTGTCTTGAATGATGTTACCATGCCGTGGCCGAGCACGGTGGCGGCAAAGCCGCTGGCCAGAAGGGCGAGGGAGGTGAGCATCATGGATTGCTGCAATGGTCTTGCTGCGCTGAAGATGGACTGGTGAAGGCGGACCAGCCTTGCATTTATAACTCGCAAAAGCCGTCTTGCAACCTGACTGGACGAGCCGGGGCGGTATCGACCGCTCCTCCGAAAACAGGCAATTCGGGGACGGAGCGTCCGCGGTCGAGAGTCTTGGCGCCATCCCCAAATCACGTTGCAGGCGGCAGCTGTTCCCGCTTCAGCAGGTGCCGAAGATGGAGATCTCGGGATTGGTGGAGTAAATTGCAATATAACAAGTAGGGGCTTTACTTGGGAGCTGAGGTAGCAATGATCGAGCGGATTGCGTCAGACGACCAACAAAAATGTCGATGAACGAGGACGGTGAAGAGGTTAGCGGGCAACTGTTTTCAAGGCAATTGATATTGGAACTTTCGAGGTATTGTTGCAGAAAAGAAGACTTTAAGCCTTGAGTGACATAATTCCCCATTGGGTAAGGTATCGTACATAGGTACCTTACAGATACACCCAGCTGGAAGCGATGTAAGACCCAAGGCACGGAATGATTCACGCTGAACTTTTGATCAGTCCTTTTAACAGCCATACGCCAGTTGGGCATCGATTTCTCTTGATATTCCAACCCATTCATTACAGTCGCTGTGATAGGAACGATTCTGTGATGAGGCTATCTCTGAGTGGGTAAGTTTAGTTAGCACTTTCCTAATCTTCAGATAACAGCAGGTCTTGGTGGCACGATTTCGTATGAAAGGTTTTACTTGGCGCCCCTTTCTCACCTAACATACATACACTGGCCGAATTGCCAACGCACGCCATCCATCAGGTCCAAATATGCGACTCCGACTGAATCATGTAGTTCATGACGCCGACCGCAAAGTCCCCATGCTTCCTCATCACCCACTCCATCCGCTCCTTCTGCTTAGTGTCTCTCACGCCTGATCCTACTAAACGGCAGACAATCTCGCGCATGGCCAAGTCCGTCTGCGGCGTCGTGCTATATAACTCGTCCACGACGGCGGGGAAAGACTCGGATTCTCTCCACGAAATCTCCGCTGCACGATAGAAACGATCGCGAGCCAGGAGTTTGAGCGCAGGCACGATATACTTGTCGGCCATGACGTACAGACGGAGGGGCAAATACAAGTTTTCCAGGTCGTAGAGGCACTGGCGAAACGCTCTCCCGGAGTCGGGCTCACGGTATAACTGGCAAAGCTTTTTATAGAGCTGGCCCCCCTCGTCGTCGCTACTACTATAAGACTCGTCATCAAACTCGTTATATTCTTCCTCGGGTTCCTCGGGTTCTACCGGCTCATGATCGCTGTCCTCCAACCACCCCGACTCGGCGGTGCCGTCTCCGGCCTGGTCATTACTCTCTCCCCTACCCTCGGCGCTAGGATTCCCTCTGCTCCTAGTACCTCCGCTCGCGGGGAGAGCGAGGTTATCGGCTGTAGCATCGTCTTCTTGGTCGGGGCCGCCGTCAACATTGACTCCAGGGGCCGCACGGAGCTCCTCATCGATCTCGCCAGGAGACAGCATGGAAACAGGCACCGACGTTGGCCACGGATTATTTTTAATGTCGTACGTGCCGGTGTAGAGGAATTCCAGGAAGCGCTCCACAACGTCGGGGTTATCTTCTGGAAGGTCAACAATGCCCGTGGCAGCCTCCTGGCAAAGCTGTTAGCCCATGGTCGGCGCTCCAACAAGAGGACAAAATTCACTTGGAACTCACCGAAAAGCCGCCAGTCAGTGCCTTGTCAAAAAAGGCCGACTGCGAGCAAACGACGGCACGGTGGGCCTTGAATTCACGATTGCCGCATCGGATGGTCATGTCGGAGAACTTGTCGGAACCGAGGAGGCTGGACAGCGCCGAATAGATAGAAGACAAGCCAAAAGCGTCAATTGCGTTGTGGTTTTCATCGCGGTGGTCAGCGCCAACCGAAGACGCGCGTGAACTTGGCGACGGCGGGGGTTTATCAGCGCGTCGAGGAGCCATTCTTTGCATGTGCTTTTTGAAGTCTGGCGCAGAAGAGTGACAGCTGAAGTTGCTTTTAATCTTTTTTTTTTTTGCAGTTTGTTTTCTGACTTTATCTGGAAGGAAAAGGTCAATTTGCTTTGAGCTTGCGAACCATGAACTGCAATGATTAAACAAATATGGTGAAAAATGTTGGTGGTGGAAAACGAAGGAAGGAAGAAGCTATTTGCCTCAGCTGGCGCGCGCTTAATTTAAAACCCTAGCTGTCGCAACGCTGGCGAGCTGCAGTATAAATTACCGCAACGTATAACTACGGTACATTAGGTAAGCAGGTATTAAGTAACCTCTATGGAAGTCACAATGTTCCCGTTGCAATACAAACAATTGCTCCCGGGCCTCCAGAGCAATCTTGAATGATGAGAGATTATATGGTAAATCATTGCAGTTAATCCAAAAATCAGTCATCATCTTAAGCGCAACACGGCTATGGAGTCGTATAAATCCAATGTGTCGCTCGAACAGATCGGGCGCGTGTCTAAAAACCGCCTATTATATGGAACTTTCATGCCAAGCATCTTCCTCACTCCTTCCAAGCAATTGCAGCAGCCAATACATCCGCAGCTTGCTTCCTGTCAATTTCTTTCCCCCCTTGAACAAGCACTAACAACAATCCAACCGTGTGGAAAACGGGCGGGCCAAGCCACCATAAAATGGGTACCTGGTGATACTTGGATAGGGAGGGGTCGTTTATGCTTCGGATCAAGTAAGCCCTAGCTCGAGGGAAAGTGCGCCGAGAAGTAATGAGCTGGATTAGGTGTTCATGTACCTTTAGTTATGATTGACTTTGGGCAGGCTTGCCTGCGCAGGAAGGATGAGTCCGATTTCGAGTGAGGGCTCTGAAAGGGACTTGCAGAACCGAGAGAGCGCCACCAGGCTACTAATATAGATAAATGCTGGGATCCGCGCGGAAGAAAGATAGAATTGGCGCACTCAGATATTTATGGAGTAGGACGACACCGAGGTATAAGATACGATCGTGAGCAGGTATCTAAGGGCGGCAGACAGATAGAAGGAAGTAAGCAAAAAAAAAAAAAAAAAAAAAAAACCAGGAACAACGCAAAGGGTAGAAAGTTATTTACTAGCATTATCAATGCTCCAAAAAAATATGTACTACATGAATTCAAAATCTTTTCAGTTCCGAGTCCATCCCCCCCCCCCCCCCACCCTAGGCTCCGTTCCTTCATCCGCCTTTGATCAAAGGCACTGCGAGTACCAGTTGTTGGAGAACTTGCAGGTTCCCTGGCTGCAGCAGGTCGGGCCGTTGAAGCCCTGGCCGCCGCACTGGCCGTAAAGAGCAGCGCAGTTGCCACCGCCACCGCCGCCGGGGTTGGTCGGAACGGTCGTGCCCGATGGGGGGTTGACCACCGTCGTCGTCGGCGGGTTGCTTCCGCCCGACTGGTTGAGTCTGGCCTTGATGAAGGTGAGGGCCTGCTGGCCGTACTTGCTTCCGTAGGCCTGGTGCGAGTTTGCGTCGTTTCCGGTGCAGCAGTAAGGGTCGGTGCTGTCGCAGTAGTTCTGGATCTTGCTGCCAGAGTTGGACGCGCAGACGTATCCACGGGGGCGGGCGGCGAACTGCGGGCATTGTGTGTTAGTTGGGAGTGTTTTGTAAGAAAAAAAAAAAAAAAAAAAAAAAGAAAAGAAAAAAAAAGAGGAAAAGTGGAAAAAGCTTACACCCTGAGCCGCGCAAGTGCCGACGTTGTACGAGAGTCCCGCAACGTAGCGAGGGCTCCCCATGAAGATGGCGGCCTTGACCATGTTGAGAGCGCTGGCGGTGAGGGGAGAAGCCGTGGTGCTGATGCTCGATCCGGCGTCAGGACCGCCGCAGAGGGCGTTGTCCATGATCTGACCACCTTGGGAGTATCCAACAAGAACAATCTGGGTGCTGGGGCACCTCTGGTTGAAGCTGTTCACGGCCGAGGCGACGGCGTTGGTGCCCTGCCTTGCCGAGTCGCCGTACTGAACGCCGCCGCAGCTGGCCTGGCCACCGCATGCCGGGTAGACGATGGCCTCGCTGGTGGCACCGGGATACGCTTGGAGGACGAGATTCACAACGACGCCGGCCGTACCGTACCCTGGAGAGACCGTGGTCTCTCTAGCACCGAAGACGTGGATCGAAGGGCATGACTGGCGCTTCTCGACTGCCTCGACCGGGGAGCCGCTCACGATGGCAGAGTGAGCCAGGAGGAGGAGGAAAGCTTCCTTGGGAGAGGGCCACATTTTGAATCCTTTTGCTGGAGAGAAAACCTGGGAATCTGGTGCAGTGGTTATCGGGTGGGCTGATGCTGATTGCTTGTCCTTGCGAGCTGAAGTCCTGCGATTGAAGGTTCTGACGAAGTCGGGCAACGTCTTTATATTAACTTTTCTCTTAAAGGACCACCATGTAGTCTATTCTCATCCCCATGGGGACCGTAAAGGTAGCATATCCGATTGCTACCATGACGTACACTAGGTAGGGAGGTAGGTAGTCGCGCTACGCCGATGGGTCTTGTTGCATTCCACTGCTCCGTTGACCTTCCCGTACGTAACGCGGCGCGGCGACTGTGGCCAAATTCCCCATTCGGAGGGCTTCGAGAAAACTGAGCGGCATCATGGATCAATGCTGTGCCCGGGGGGGGGGGGTGGCTCCACCAGGCGAGGTGTCTGAGGCTCAGTGGCACGCCAAGGTTACATCCCAGGATAATATCCGACTTAGCTTCCCCGGAAAACGCTGAGGGCTTGCATGAATCTCGTTAGCCTCATCATCAAAAGAACCTTTGGATCCAATTTTGTTGCCAAACATGATCTGGGCCCCAGTACCCGGTCGTGCGTCTCCGCTGGCTTGCTTGTCTTCCTTGTTCGAGAATAGAATGCGGGGGGGTCACGTCGCGCAGTCGGATGGCTTGCGAAAGCCGAAGTTTGGACTTTATCACTTTTAGCCTGAATATGAACCTGTGGCCACCCCCCCGGCTCCCGGCACCGCTTGCCCATCGGACTACTACCGCCTGACGGACCCGCCAGCTCGTTTCAGAAGACGGATGAAGCTCCGTGGTTGGATCGGGATGGTCACGTTTGTGTCGCGCTTTGTCGACAACCTGGATGGTGGTGGCTCGTTGACGGGCGGGAAGAATGTTCAAGCTTTGGAAGAGGAATTCCTTGCATCCAAGGGGCTTGGCAGAAAGCTGGATTTACGGAGCGAATTGGGAATAGCTTCAGTTGGCGGTATCGGTGAAGGGGATGGAGGATGCCTGCGCCAGGTAGAGGCAAAAACAGACAATGACTGTCTGAACTACATGATCAGACTGATAAAGATTTTTTGTTTGTTTTTTCTTTTGTCCTTGCAACAACATCAAGATACATCCCAGCATGGAGTCTTTGTTGCATAAATCTTATCTCGGCTTCAACCCAAATTGGTTGGCATCACCTGTCGCTGACAAGGCATGCACGGCGTCATGGGTAAGGTACCTACCTACCTACCCAGTACTGTACCTACCTTATACTGATGATCCATTTGAGACCAGTGTGTCGAGTTTCCATTCTATATTTGTAAATTATCTGCTACTAAAACTTTCAACTTGGCGTTGGCTTTCTTGTAGCCCATCAGGCTGTCCAACAAATTGCAGAACAAACGGTTTAAGCACCTCTGACCCCTGCTCGGGACTTCCGGTCGCCCGGCGGGTCGATGCACCCGCCCTTGAACTCTGACCCCTCAATTGTTGCCGCCGACTAGGGCCAGCCCGCGTGGCTGGACCGAGAGAAGATCGGCACGACGAGCCGGGGCCGCAATGCACTGTCGCAGGCAGTACCGGATAGCCTCCCAACGCGGCCAAGGCACCACTTGACCCATATGTGAGAACCAGCATCTTGATCTTGGTCGAAGCCTTCCGAGCCTCAACTTCCTCCAAGAACGACTTGGTGATCTCCAGCAACCTGCCGGACGCTTCCTGGTGGGTGTCGATGACTATTACGATTCTGTCAAAGTGGCTCAGGACGGCGACCAAGAGTTGGAGCCAGTCCTTTTCAGACCTGCAGGACTCAAAGTCCGCATCGTTCAGACGCCACGGCTGGCAGTTGTTTTCTTGGCTGTGGCCGTCGATTGCCTGCTGGATAAGCGAACGCAGGATGTCGATTATAGAAGTGGGCGCGCGGCCAAAGGACGACATGCTGCTCAGATAAAAAATGATGGGAAGATTGGGTGAGACTTCTTGGAGAAGCTCGATCAAATCGCTGGCAACGTCTCGAGACTGTTCGGCGCGTAATGTTGATCCCTGAAGTCGCAGGAGGGCTGAGCTCGGGGATGATATCCAGTTATGGAGTTCTTGGGAAGTCCAGATCGTTGGAGGCGAGGATATTCCTCTTGCTCGGCGGCGGGTCTTCATGGTTGTCGCTAGTTCGAAAGCTGATTTGGGGTCGAAGGTGTTGAAGGCGAGGTAGCGGGCAACTCGGTCTTTTATGAATGGTAACGACTGAGTTATGGATGGGTCAATTGTTATTGGAGCTGCAGCGGGATCTAGTGAGTGATTGGTTCTTCGTGTCAGCGGTTTTGTCTTGAGGGCACTGAAGAAAAAGTCTGTTTGTTTTACCAATTGTCTGTCGCACTGAGCGCTCGAGGCCCTGATCGAGCAAGCTTCGAAGACCTCTAACCTGAGCATGCATTTCCCTCGTCTCGGCTTGGTGAGCGATAGCTGCTTGTTCTCGGAGACGTGCGACCTGCGTGTCAATCTCCTGGCGAATGTCTTGGAATTCAAGGGGCCAGGTCTTGAATACTGCACTAAAGACCTGTTTGGTTGGGCTTTTGCGAGCCCTGTCGCACCACTTCGTTGCCCTGATGCAGAACTCGATGATGTTGGTATAGATATTGGCGAGTGTCGCGCGTATCGACTGAGTCGGATATAAGTTCTTGGAGACGAATTCGACTTCGGGGAGAACGGCGCCGATTTCAGCAAATGCCTGAGCAATTTTGGCTGAAATCTCCTGATGATTCAGGGTGACTGTGAAAAGAAATCGCATAGCACCCCAGACCAAGCCCGCGTACTCCGGGTTTGATGAGACGAGTGAGTCTATGACCTTTTCGTATTGCGTCATCCTCAGCGAGAGGGCTTTCCACCAGGTTGCCGCTTTTGATGCGGCCTTCCATCTTTTCAGCTTGGAGGCCTGATATCTTTGTTGGCTTTCAGCCAGGATATTCAGCACATCCTGTGTCGAAGATGCTTGTGATAGCCATGTCTCAGAATTTTGGCGAGGGAAGTTCGTTTGGTGAAAGAGCAATGCCTGTTCGTAGGCGTTTTTAATCACATCAATTGCTGCGGAGCTAAGTACGGGTGGACAAGAATATATTAGCCTTTGTGATCTGGCAACTTATCACGAGGAATACTTGCCTGGGATCTTCGCTGTTAGGAAGGTACCATTCGGCGAGTGTCTGACGCCTGACGATTTGAAGCGTCATAGCGAGGTCAAGATTAAACAAATGGCGGTATGCAGGTAGCTAAATATGAAATGTTTATTTGGCAAACTTGTTAAAGTAGGTGAAATAGGCATTAACCTCGGTGCCAAAGCCGAAAGTTGTGACATTCACCATTATCTCGTCAGGTCCTGAATCATGTTTGGGCTTCATGGAATGAGGCTTAGATATTACACCTGCAGATGAAAAGGATGCGCTATTTCTGATCCACGTGTTGGTGGGAGAGGCGGTGGTGTGGGACTTGACAGTCATTGAAGAATTCTTATAGGCCTAGACGTCACACAGCTACAGTGCTGGGCCGCCAAGACACATGCGCAGCCCCCAATGGGGGCCAATCCAATGTAACTGAGATTCGTAAGCTAGCCTTTAACGGAACTAGCCGATCATCAAGGGCGGCTCGCGATAGCCGCACATCTACTTTATCCCCTCTGTCCTTTTAGTTTATAGATTACCTACCACCTTACCTAACCTCGGGAAGCATCAATCATCCCGAGAAGGAAGAGGTTATAAACAATTAAGGTGATATTGCGCAGCAGCTCATCGTCTCGGATTACACCATGGCTACGCTGCCTTCTCTTGATGCTTTCCGAGGCGAGGATGATTACGAAGATGACTCCGACCATTCGACGACAATGCAGGGTCCAATGAGTGGCCCCTCCCGCGTCCCTACCACAACCGAGTACTCTTTGGGGGAGGACGATGAGGTAGACAAGCTCTTGAAGCAGGTAAACAACACCATTTCCACCGACTACAGCGAGGTAGAACCTGAGACACTCTCCATCCCTGTCAAAATAGGTAGGTACCGTGACTTGAAACCATCAAGTTCTCCATCTATCCATCTATCCACCAAAAAGGGTACCTTATTCACCGCTGATAAAACAACGAGGAAAAAGCCGACGAAACAAGCCCCGGGGACAGAGAACCCAACGCTGAAGGACCAGGACGGGTGACAACCCTAGGGGATGTGGTTCCGCTCCCGGCGACAGCCAATGCGCCCGAGTCAAGGGTCATAGGAGTACTGCATGTAGCAGCCGAGGAAGACTCGCCCGAGGAGGATCCCAAAAGATGTGAGGACACTATCAAGCTGCTGGGCGCCTTACCATACTGACTGAAGGAACCACGTAGCTTCGCAACTTGCCAAAAACACCGCGGTGGATGGGGAGATGCTAGCGCAACAGATCCAACAAACTCTGTCACAAATTCCGGGTCTCGAGCTTTCCAGTAGTAACTCCACTTACCCGTTGGTCGAATACTTGGTCAAGTCGGTGGCAAAGCTGTCGTTGGAGAACACGATGCTGAAAGAAGCTCTTGCAAAAGCCGGTCGAGACAGCGTGGCGTCGACCAATGGTGCCGACACCCATCCTGTCGCAACAGAGACTAAAGAGGAGGACGACCAGGCCGCTGACGATGACGAAAAGGGCCCAACTTTTAAGCTCTGCCACATGGTGCGGTGCTCCAGAGCAGACAGTTACTTCGAAGACCATCCTCGAATGTTCCAAGGTGACCACAAATCCGATCACCTGCGGGGCCTCCGTGGGCACGAAAGCATTGTGACCTATTTGGAGAAGAGAAAAGAACTCGCATTCGCCGTTATCCCAACATATATCTGCTCCTGCGCAGGGGGCCAGGATTATCACGTTTTGGCAGGTTACAAGAACGGAAAGATGCTTGCTGATTCACCCTTGGCTGCGATTGCCACAAAGAGGATCGTCATGACCGAAGCACTCAAGAAGGCCTTGGTGAGTATTCAGAAAGCACACCCGGACCGCTTTAAGGGATGGGATCTAGCGCGACTGCCGACCGACTCTTACCAGCCATACTTTCTCTTCTACGTCCACCACAAAACTCTAATCGACTTGAGCTCCAAGAGTGGATTGACCGAATTTGAGCAGAAGAGCGTTGAGCTCATCTGCAACTGGGCCGCCAAGGACCACGAAAAAGACTGGGCAGAAGCTGATGAGCTGCTGGCCCGGGGAAAGATAACCACCAAGCACTACGAAAAGCTGTTCCGCCCCGGCGAGCTGGTTCTGATACCACGAATCGAGGCCCAAGGTGGGACGTGGGCCCATCAGGTAGGCTCGTTCCCATGGCAGAAGGAGTCGGGCGAGATTATGGACTTGGAGGCTTGGGACTTTAATGGCGCTTTCCGGAAGTGGGAGACCAAGGTGAATCTCCTCGATGCCATGAAACTCCAATCCGGCGGCCACCATGAGAAGCGAGACGGGGAGATTGACATCACGGCACTCGCCATGTACCCCCTACGATACGCCGAGCCAGGCACGTATAACAAACTTGTCGCAAGGGGAAATAAGTTTTGGAACTGCAGGAAAACAAAGATTGTGGCTTACTGCGATCCTGACTCGGCGGTCGGGGAGGACGATCCAGTAAGCGAGCCCCGTACCTCCCTGGGTACCTTTCAAGTGGGTTCTCAAAGGCGGCAGCACTAATGACTGTGTGGATTTCTAGGTCGAGCAGCGCTTCATGGTCGACTACAAAATGTTTCTCAGGATGCATCCCGGAAAACCGCTGTTCAAGAGCATGACAGATGACCTGGGCCCCGCTGCAACGAACGCTGCCGACCCACCCAGCGACGACTTCCTTGCTCTTCTGCCCCCAATGATTCACGCTTTTGACTTTTCTTCCAAGTCATGGAGTATGTATTCCTCATAGGCCCCAAGTGTTTACCTACCTAGGTACTAACCCCCTACCGATAGAACATATAAAGGTTGATTACATCACCGATGTCACCTGGAACAAGGAGGCCTTCAAGCAGCTCGTGGTGCCCGAGGAAACGAAGGAGCTCATCCAAGCGTCAGTCATGGCCCACGGCCAGAATATGAGTGCTTCGCCCGATATTATCGCAGGTAAAGGTCAGGGACTGCTCATCCTTCTCCACGGAGGACCAGGAACAGGAAAGACCCTTACGGCAGAAAGTATCGCCGAAACCCAGGAGCGCCCTCTCTACAGAGTCACTTGTGGCGATATTGGAATTGAACCGAGCGAAGTCGAGGAGGTAAGCCCATCTGAAATCGGGTATCTCGAATTGAAGAAACGCCCCTAACACAAAGATGATTTTTTTTTTTTTCATTCAGTATCTCAAATCTGTCCTCGCCATAGGAAAAGCTTGGGGATGCGGTAAGTCTCCAGCCCAACTTCGAATCCCAAACAGCAAACCAGTATGGTAGTCTGTCAAAATTGTTAGTTTACTGACACCAATCAATCCAGTAATCCTCCTAGATGAAGCAGACGTTTTCCTCGAAGAACGCACCATGACGGACCAAAAACAAAACGCCATCGTGTCCGTGTTTCTCCGGATGCTGGAGTACTACGACGGCATCCTGATCCTGACCACCAACCGCGTCGGGACGTTCGACGAGGCCTTCAAAAGCCGCATCCACCTCGCCTTGCGGTACAAGAACCTCGACGAGGAGCAGCGCGTTGAGATCTGGCGAAACTTTATCCGCCGCCTCGCCAAGACGAGGGAGCGGATTGACATATCGGATCTCGAGCTCAACGTCAACAAGCTGGCCCGGGTCGAGCTGAACGGCAGGCAGATCCGGAACGTCATCACGCTCGCGCGGTACCTGGCGAGGTTCAGAAAGCAGATGCTGGTGTACAAGCACGTTCAGGACGCCTTCGCGTCGGTCGTCAAGTTTGACGAGTACCTGCTGCAGCTGAGGGGTTCCGATGATCGGTGGGCTACCGAGCAGAGGCTGCGTTGAAGATAAGATTAGATCTGAGACCTGATACGCGCAAGGCCAACGGCTACGAGCAACGATGCTCCTGAATCCACCTGTTCTTGGTGTAGTAGACGTGAATCATATTATGAACGTGACAGCCGTCGACAGAGGGAATGAAGCGATCATGACCTTGACCTGTTGACGATCTTTCCTTCCAGTTTCTTTTCTTTTTTCTTTTTTTCTCGCCTGGGGCCCCTTGTTCCAGGTCACGCACGGGACGGACCCGGGTTGGGGAATTCTCATAGACGCTGGGTTGTTTATCAATTATTCCAACAGGTGCAAAATTCTCACCCCGCGTGGGCCGTGTGAGGTATTGTACAGTTCCTATTCGCTCGCTTGTCACTAGAATCGCAGGATAAAGTAGGTACTCCGCTCCTCGCTACCCACAGCCCGGAACCATCGGCCTTGCTCGGTAATATGTGAACAGCAGAAGCCAGCCAGTCAGTGCTGCTAACCAAGAGCCTCTTAAATCCCAACATCCTCCCATGATCCTTTAGGACTTCTTTGTCTTTGCACCCTTATTTTTTTCCCTTTTTTGGGACATAGATTTCTTTTCTGGCTTGTTTTTTCAAGATGCATGGACCTTTTTTTTCTCTGCTTCTAGCCGCTATCCCTTTATCCCAAGGGAGTCCTCTCTCTTATGCGGCGGGGCCAATCCAATCCAGACAAGGAGTGGCCCAAAACTTTACTGATTATCTCTACCTCTACGTGAGCAGATCCCTCAATTTTTAAGGATGGAGCTACCACTCCGATGATAGTAGTAGTTGACATAACCTCCGCAGTTCACAGGCGAACGCATTCCAAACGGCGAACAAGTCTACGCGGCCGTATCCAACGACAACTCCCCCAAGCAATGGACGACCCTCAACTCGAACCAGCCGATTCTCACCTCCAACATTGGCGTCAAAGGAATCCGAGACCCATCGCTCATCATCTCTCCCGACCGATCCAAATTTTACCTCATTGCTACTGTACATACCGTCTCCCCGCCCCACTTTAAAACCTGACCCCCTGATCGGGACCTTTTAAAACGATTGTACTTATCTAACCTGCCCTCATCTCACCCTGCAGGACTTGAAAGTCTACGGCCTAGGCTGGGGAAACGGAACGTGCTTCACGTGCCCCGAGTCGGGCTCCAAATCCATCATCGTCTGGACGTCCGCCGACCTGGTCAACTGGACCGGCCCCGCATCCCGCACCGTGTCCCCCCCGGAAGCGGGCATGACCTGGGCGCCCGACGCGATCTGGGACCCTTCGAGAGAAAAATACATGCTGTTTTGGACGAGCAAGCTTGAGGGTCAGCTGATCATCCTCCGGTGCTGGACCGAGGACTTTGAGACGTTCACCGAGACCGAGGTCTTTGGCGAGTTCGGCATGGACCTGACCATCGCCGAGGACAAGGGCCGGTTTTACATGGTCAGCAAGAACGGGCCGGACGAGCTGATTCAGCAGAACGTCGCGGACAAGCTTGACGGCCCGTGGGAAAAAGTCAGCGACAGGATCGGGAAGGAGGGGGGGATGCCGGCTGGGGAAGGGCCGTTGGTTTTTAGGGATAATGTTGATCAGAACAAGGTACGTTATCTATCAATCCACGGGCACAGTTTTTTTCTTGAGGAAGACTGAGGGGATGAACGGTGAGGATGATGCTAAGGAAAAAAAAAAAAACATCTAGTGGCATTTGTGGATTGACGATTATATGCGCGGTGACGGAGGATACCTGCCTTTCGAGACTGACGATATCGCGAGCGGGAAATGGGTTCCTTCTGAGGGAGTGGTGCTTCCAAAAAATCCGAGGCATGGATACGTGGTCCCTATGTAAGTTCCCCCCGGGGGTGAGGATCATTGGCGATGTTATGTGGACATTAAAAAAAAAATGCTGACAAAGGGTATTATAATCAGTACTACGGAGGAACGGCAAAGAATTGTAGCGGCTTATGCGGCTCCCGCCAATAGTGGTTAATATTTGGTTGATCTTCGTGCCAAGAAGAGTAGGTAGGTACCTACATGAGGGTATAAAGGTGAAGATGGTGGCGCAGTCGTTGAGTTTGGTGGATACCTACCTACCTAGCCGAGATCAACAGGGCCATAATTCCCCCGTCTTACACCCAGCTACACCTGATTTAGGTATCGCCACCCTAAGAAGCTCCACCCTTAAGAGTACTTCTTAATAGAAAACCTGACACGGAGGGAATAGTTCAAAACCTTCGCTTTGAACGCTGCAACCCTTCTACATGGATGCCATTACATAGTGCTTCATGTCCAAGTAGTGTAAATACCGCGGGCCGACTTATTGCCCGTTCGGTGTGCATTAAGGCAGGTCATTATATCCAAGGATTCCCTGTCAAAGTCCGAGTCTACTATTCTCAGTCCAAAGGATGGATTTTCTTGTCGCAGGGTAGTATTAAGGCTTTTGGTGCCCCTACCTACCAAAAATTCTAAAACAACGACCAATCTGCAATTATTGGCGCAAGCTCACATCCACTGCTCATCAACATCAAAATCAACACGCTACTAAAGAAACCAACATTCACAGTCATTCTTCGTTCAACCCCAGGCCCTTCATCAGGATGCATTTCCGAACCCGTTTAATGACCCTGGCAACAAGCCTCTCTGTCGCCACAGCCTACCTCATAACAGGCGACAATGTCAACTGCCGCAAAGGACCCAGCACCGCCTTCGAAGCCGCGAGAACGTACCCCCTATCAACCGACGTCAACCTGACCTGCCAGACACGCGGCCAAGACATCTTTGGCAACACCCTCTGGGACAAGACGACCGACGGCTGCTACGTCTCCGACTATTACGTCGACACGGGCCCCTCCGACGTCCCGGTCGCCGAGGAATGCGACCCCCCCGGCGGCGGGCCCGACGGCACGTCCCCTTACCAAGGGGAAATCAACAGGACCGAGATCATCTCCCGGGGGAGGTACTGGGTGGACCAGCACGTCCCGTACTCGATGAGCCGCAACTACCCGGATCCCCAGGGGCGCAACTACCGCACCGACTGCTCGGGCTTCGTGTCGATGGCCCTGCACGCGTCGGCGCCCGGGTACAACACCGTCAGCCTCCCGTCGGTTTCCGAGCCCATCGAGTGGAGCCAGCTGAAGCCCGGCGACTACGTGGGCACCCTCGGGGAAGGGACGGGAGGTGCCGACGGCCACGTCACGCTGTTCCTGTCCTGGGCCGACGACGCGCGCACGAGCTACAACACTCTCGAGTGCAAGGGCGATGTTGGGTGCGTCCAGTTTGAGCGGCCCGTCGGGTGGATGGTTGGGAACTACACTGCCGAGCCCTTTCGATACACCAAGGTGGTTGACTGCTGACTCACTAGCCAGCCAGGCAGGAGGGGATGGAAGAGGCTGGTGCGTTGAGTGGTTGGATGGTTTTAATACCAGAATTACCTATATAGATATGTTTATATATTTATATTTACTCCTACACTTGTACGCAGGTTGCCGCTACGCATCGTGATTATTATTATTATTATTTTTTTTTTCAGGTTGATTTTCAAAAGAAACTGAATTACCCCTGTACAGTAGGTACAACAAAAAGCAATATATGATAATATAAAAATTTCACCCCTAATATTCGTCAATCTGCAAGGAGTTGTATGAAAAATATGAGTTACTCAAAGGAAAACTCGGCGGTGTCTGTGTGTGCCTGTGCCATGATCCACCCCTTCCGGGGTTTCGGCCCCACAACACCCGGATGGGCCCCACAATTCCCGACTTACACCGAAACGGGGATGAACGGTTGTAAATTTAGTGGTACCCAGTTTGACCATCAAATCTCCGAGCGATCGTGACCATCCGTCTGGCCCCTTCTCACGCCGCTGAGAAGTGGTGTTGCCGCATTTACTGCTGCTAGTCCCCCGTCCCCCAACGCCTTATTAATGTCCCTCCCCTTCGAATCCTCGATCCCTCGGGGCTCCGAATCTGCGTCACCAGATACCGCCCGAGTAACAGGTTCTCCCAGCCACGCAGCGAAAGCCACGGCTAACGCCGCCAGGAGGGCCAACGCGGCGGCGGCGTAGAACGCCTCCTCCCCCTTCCAGGAGTCGCCTTCCCGGTCGATCCCCCGGCTAAACAACCAAATGACGAGCAACACCCTGCCGACCGCCTCAACCACCTGATTGGTGAAGAGCAGGCTGCGAGTCTCGACTGTTTTGGTAGTTTCTTCTTCCCCGGCGACGTCGTCGCCGCCGCCGCCGCCGCCGCTACGGATGGCGAGCATCGACTCGACCATAGAAGTGTATGTCGCCCCGAGGCCCGTCAACACGAGGCCGATACCGAACACCCCCTTGGAACCGGCCCTGGCGAGGACGATGTTGCCTGTCGATGCGACAAGGAGAAGGAGCCCGGTCACTGCGAGGTCGCTTGCGCTCCTCCTGCTGGCGCCAAGAGAGCGGGGAAAGCAGGTCAGCATCAGCATCGAGCACGCAAAGATGACGTGAACCACGAGCAGGCCCACGCGCGCGGAAGCATAAACCTTCGAGATCTCGCTCATGCCGAGGTTGAACTGAGGCTTCCCTGGTGAGCTCAGGTATTGCCGGCCGAGCGTGGAGGAGGCGAACAGCAGGGGGTTGTATATCAGCGAGGTCAGACAGAGGAGCCCGGTGGAGCAGGGCACGCTGAAGAGCGTCTTCAGCGGGGAAAGAAGGGACTGCAATATGGACTTGGCCAGTGAAGGTCTGGGTGGCTCCAACCGGAGGTCGTTTTGCTGGCTGATCGGGACCGTCATCGACTCCGAGGCGGCTGGGGAACTGCTGAACTGCCCCAAGAGGAGGAGTGACAGGACCCCCGAGATTTGGAAAGCGAGTCCCAGGCACACGCATGAGAAAGGTGGCAGATCATTGGGGACGGACGCGATGAGAGCGTCCCCGAGGAAGGCAGTGAGGTGCGCTTCGAGATTGATACGGAAAAACATGACGGATGAGCTAGGTTAAGGGAGTGCGGGTCAGAAATTAGAAAGACGATTTTTGGGGGGATTTTTTTATGGAGAGTTGTCTGTAACTTGCATGAAATGTGGCGGTGTAATTTCACGTATCAGGCTTCCGACAAGGACCGTGTATGTGATGCCACCTGCTGCCTCTAGGGGGGAGATCAGCCACATCAGCCGGAGAGTAACCCCTCCGTTTTTGAATGCGATGGCGGCCTTTGCAACCTCGCCCAAGACGGCGCTTAGTTGGGCCAAGAAGAGACTTAGGATTGGATTTTGGCTGTGGTGCATTTGGTGTTGTGAGAAATTATTAAAAAAAAAAAAAAAAAAAAAGCAATGGAGTGTGGCTGATTAAAAAAAACTTTACCTTTTCAACAGGGCCATCCAAAGTGGGACAAGCATAATTCCTTTGAGGAGACCAGTCAGTTTTAGCTATCATTACTGGTAGTTGGATTCACGTGGGAACTTACCAAAACCTCCAAAGCCGGCCAGCCCTGAGGTGATGTCTGCCAGCTCGGACTGCACCTCGTTGTCCTTCTCGCAGAGAGTCTCATGCACAAAACTTCTCTGGGAACAGTCGTCGTAGTGGCGTTGGCAGCAAAGCACGCTTTCGTAGACCTTCTGAGATGGAGTTGCATTGATTGAGAAGCCAAGACCTACAAGGAACGTGGAGACGAGGACTACCGCAACTTTCCACAAATTAGTTCTGCGGGTGGTTATAAGAGATGACATTAATATTGCAGCCCGCTCAAGCGCAATGAGGGGCTGTTGCTCAGGGATGATCGGGGACATTTTGAAATTGGAGAAGTCAGTCGTTTGTGATCCAGGCCGCCTCAACCATTTTCTCAGTCTCGTGCTCTTTATAGCTTTTGTCCTTCCCTTCCTGTTCTCTCTTTCTCTCCTTTTTTGATCTTTGATTGTTGACTTCTTCTTGCCTTGCAAGGTAGATAAGCAGAACTTTCTGCCCGGCCGAAGGCATCTGGTCTGCTCCGCCCCCGTCTGACAAGCTCAGATACATGATATTCTTCCATAGTTACATGCTGCCGACAACTTGTCCCTTGGTGATTTGCCCTTTGAAACGGGGCTTCATCTCTCAAATGGTTGCGGTGTGAGATGATGACGGGCCTGATTGGTTTGCCATGCCCATGGCGGAATCGCGCACCAGTTGCCTTGCGATTCTGGTGACGTGGGCAGAGCTCGACGCAGCTGCCCACAGCGTTTGCTGTCATCGAGACCGTCGGTTCTCCATAAATAAGGCAATTACGGTTCACGTGAAATCGCAAATTCAGTGCCGAGAAAATCATGTGCAGAGAGCCTTGTCGGGCCGCAATACCGCAATGCGCACTGCAATCCGGCGGAAGGCCCAAGGGCAGGTGTGGATGGCCCAACGACCTCGTTGCCCGCGACAGAGTTGGATTTTACCCCACCTTCCCCTTCTTTGTGCGCAACATCGCAACTGCACCTCGCAGAGCCACGGGTCGTTGATGATGGCGTTCTCTCCGAAAACCAACAACTTCTATTGCTTCCATGCAACCGTCATTTGATCGAAAAAAAACCGGCAGTGCATGGCCCACCGATGTTGTCTGCGCCTCGAACTGTTTTTTTTTTCTTTCTTTTTTTCGTCCCGTTTCTTCCTGCCCACAAGATCTCCCACGATAATTGCTCATCTCCCTACCCATCTCCCATCGCCCGCCGTAGGTACCTAACCAGCACCAATCAGCGTCAAAGTCAAACATGCCATCCTCATCCAGTCCAGAGCCAGAGGACCACCGGAGCGGAAGAGTCAAGAGGAGGGGCCGAAGAGCAAGCAAAAGTGGGGGCGAGGGTGTATCTGATCTAATCGATCAAAGCTCTGACTATGGCGATGAGGACCTGGGGTTCAATGTATGTATGGATGGCTGTTGCCTGGTCGCCCCTGTCTACCACCGCCCACGTGCTAACCAATCTTCCAGTGCGGTGGTCAGCAACCGGGTTGTGGTGTTTTCAACTCCGAGAATATTTTTGCCAGATGGCCAGACCTAAAACATATTCCTCGCCCCGAGCCCCTCAAGAATACCCTGTCGCATGAAAGATGGAAAGAGGAGTACGATGAGTGGTCCAATCTGCGTTGCGGCCAGGGCTTGGGCTACTTCTGCAGGATGCACGCCATTTGGGTTTCGTGCAGCGAAGTGCGTGCTCAGACAGCACCCACTCGAGAACAGCAGCTGCTGGAGAAGTGCCCAGAGAGCCATTACATAAGGGACCAAGCAATTACACAATCCGGCCATGCTTGCCAAAGGGAGAGAGAAGCGGCGAGGGCTGTTCTCCTTCAGGAACGGCAGCAAGGTCCCTTGCAAGCCAACATTCAGGCCCCAGACTCGCCCAAGGTTTAGCGAGTCAAGAAGTTGCCCCTGAACAATACCGCGACTAAAGCTTTCGACTGGGGAACCGGCGTATCATTCATTGAAAGACCGTGAATGAGAGTAGGAGACAAAGGAGACGAAGAAATCCAAGAGGCAAAGGGATCCGGCCCTTTGGCCAGTTTCTCAAATTTATTTCGGTCCACAAACACCGAGAAGGTTAGACCCCTGTGACTGACTGGAACTTCATGTCAGCAAGTTTTGAGGTCAAGCTCCTATACTATGCAGGCGCCGCCCAGAAATGACTAGCACAGTGGCAGGCAGATGAGCTAGAATAAGAATGAGATTTGAGGTCAGTTCCGACGCAGTGAGCAGTGACCCCAGTGCCGGAACGCTTGCAAGTTACACAACATTGTCCTGGTGGGTCACACAGTTCTCATAGGTTTAAATTTCGACATCTTGGTTGTTATTTGGCGCCAAACTTCAAGCCCAATTGCTCGGCATAACTCATACACCAACCACAGACCGTTGGCGTTCTTTCATTCGCTTCTCAACAAGCCCTGTTTTTTGGACCCCCTCCCTTTTTTTTTTTTCCTTTTTTTTTTTTTTCCTCTTTACGGTAACTTCAAGAATCAGTGGTAAGTTGTTCGACTTGAAGTCTTAGACCAGAATTGGATAATACGTAACGTCAACAAGAATCGCAGGCCGGCGGTTGATCCATGGAAGTTGGCTTGACCGTCAGAGAGACTCGACAAGCGCCCTGGGATGCAAGAGCTGGTATCGGCGTCTTATCTCTTACTACGTGGCACACATCCCGCTTGCTGGCCATGCAGTCGCCCTGAATTACGCATATGCAGCTATAATGGATGGGGGGGGGGGGGCGCAAGAATGATGACGCCCCCGCACTCACCATTTTAGCCAAGCCTTCCACTCACTCTGCTCTTCTCACAATTGGGAAGGGTATTGGCTGCCCGGTTTTATGTATTGTCACAACATTCTGCATGATGCCTAGCCCTACTCAACAATTGCTACCTGAATGCCACCCATCCGGCCAAGTACAGCCCCAACACATGTGCCGCCAAATTCGAGCCGCACTTTGATGATCTTCGAGGAAGAAAACATAGATATCTACGCTGAACGGCGGTACCCCTGCAGACGGATGGCCTAAATCATGGATCATAACCGAGGGCAGGAGTTAGTCGCGTGCTAGAATGTCGGAATGTCCAGCGCAATGTGTGAGATCGAAAACAGATGGTGGGAGAACGCCAGAGAGGTAAGTCGTCCACCTAGGTATGCAGTCGAGTCACATCATCATTGCGCTCATATGCATTAGTCACGTGCTTCCGGCAAACCCCCACCACTTCCCCGGATTGACCGGACTGACAGTTCTGCTGCCAAAAGGCACATAACAGGAGCTTAAAGAACGGGCGCCACAGCAGGCGTTTTATACAGCCAGCTAATAGCGGTGAACCGCTGTGGCAGTTTTCGGCCAGCGATCTCCTTGAACATGCGGTCAGGGCTGCAAAAAAATTCAGTGGGTCGCGAAGGTCAAACACGTTGAAGGGTAAACTGCACGCGCTGTGCCAGCAAGCTGTGGATCAAATTCGACGTCACGCGGTTTCGATCGACGTCATCATCCAACAGCACGCCTTCATCACGGCTCCAGTCTGGGGCACAATCCGCCTCATATTCCAGGTAAGATTGAGGTGGACGGGACTGTCCGTCGCACGTTGCCTCTTGCACGGATCTTCGGGATCGCCACTGACTGATCGGTTACTGCCCACCCAGCTTCTCGCGGACAAGGCCGAGGCGTCTGAGATTGCAGTCAAGGGGATAATAGAGATTGTTAGCAAAACAGACAGGTGGAAGAAAGCCGCAATTCTTTTCTATACTCAACCCGACATCGAAACGGCCGCAACCGAGCTCTTCGTCGAGATACTTGGCTTTCTGACCCTGGCAAAGAAACAATTGGAAGTCGGATCATGGAGTAGGTAGTGTTTACGGTCTCAAGGACCCTTTCAAATGATTTCGTGCTAACCTTGGGGGCCTACCAAACAGCTCGGTTTGGAGAGGTTATCATGCGCTCTAAAAAGGAGCAATTTCAGGCAAGTTTAGGACGACTGAGGGAGGCCGCAGAATACCTGAAGCTCGAGTCCGAATCAGAATGTGAGTGGCAATCCTGTCCCACGACAGCGGATAGCTGCGCTGTGTACGAGCTTCGGAGAGGGACTATTTACTCATAGGTCTGCAGTCATACATTACACAGGTTCGTCCACTCATCGCTGCGCAGTGTTAGCGAAAAATGACTAGTGTATTCTCTTACACATGATAGTGCCGGTCTTGGAAGAAATCCGGCATAACACACAAAATCTGCACAAAATACTTGGCTGTGAGTACAGATACCAGCATCTGTCGGAAGCACGTTTCAGAATCCTTGTGAGATCGCCGAGGGCACGGCCCGATGATTATGTGTCTGACACCGCTGAAACCCCCTTCCTAGGTCAAGGAATGCACAATCCAGCACTATCAGGTAAGTACCCACAGTTGTGCGCTTTGAATACCAGGGCTCGTGCCGAGGGCGGGAGAAGGAAAGCTTGCTTGCTCTCCTCCTACACCCGAACTTCCTTTATTTTTTTATTTTTATTTTTATTTTTTATTTTTTTTATTTTTCTTTGGAAGAGAGCAGACTTTTTGTTCGTGTTGACCGTGACCCCTAACAGCTTGCAGCAGACGACAAGAAGCGGGGTGCAGAAGTGGCTTGCAGACGCGCAATGTCAAAGGGTAGGAATCTGTAAAATAATTATGACGAATTGACCTACCGTAGCTGACGTGAAACTCGCAGAAAACTGGTCTGCGGTCCAAAGATGGCTGCAACCGGCTCTGGACAAGAATCAATGGGGATATATCGTGCCGGCGCCTAGAACAACACAATGGGCGACATCCCAGTTCAATCCTTCGTACTACAAATGGCTGGAAGAGGGCGAACATCGACTCTTGTTGTTTGAGGGACCGCCTGGTAAGTTCATGTCCAAATCCCCTTCTGCCTCTCTGGGACTCTATGGACGACTAACAGATGCACAATCTTGCCCAAATTACTGCCAGGATGCGGTAAGTCTTATGTCGCTCATAGTCTGGAAACAACCTTGAAGGAAAAGTATAACACCTCAGCCTTGATAACTTGCAGCTTCTCAACCCGTGAGGGACCGTCAAAACTTTCAGCATGTATTTTGTTTTGGCTTCTCCGTAAATCTCGATCCAACGGTGCGATTGCCCCTATCGTCGCCGAACTGGCCGAGCTAGCACTTTGCCACAACCTAGGACCGACTGAAGGTAATTTTGGGGCTTTATGGAAGATTGTTATTAAGGCCTTTCAAACCCTCGTCGTCAACGAAAACGCTAAAGTCTTTATCGTTATCGACTCTTTGGAGCAATACGACTTCAAGGCCGCAGGTTCATCCATACAGAGCTTTTTTGACTTGCTCAACGGGCTCCTATCAATTTCAAAGAATACACGGATCGTCGTCTTTACGCGGCCGCGGGCTGCTCTCGCAACACTTTCTCCAGCTACTACACTTCGGGTTCCCCTCACTGCCGATATTTTAGCTTCTGATATTCACATCTTTTCGCACAAAAAGTTTGACGACTTGGGCATACCACCCTGTTTCAAGGACATGACGATGGAAAAGATTCGAGCGGATGCTAAGGGCTCGTTTCAATGGGTAAACATGGTCCTAGAATACATGTCGGAGCCGGGCGCGGAGAGTAACTACCAGGAAAGATTGCACAGATGCCCTCCGGGCCTGACGCAGATATACGACAAGATGCTTGAGCAGGCGTACCTGGCGGCGCCGGACAATCCCGAGTCGCGTCGAACCTTTCTGGATCGGCGTCGATTGATTCTGAGCCTCGTCTGGGCGGCTTACGGAGTTGAGCCCTTGACGGTCACGGAGTTGGCACGAGCCGCTCAGCTGGGGCCTTACAATGCAGAAGAATGGATAGTGCGCTACGGTGAGCCACTTTTGACGGTCGAAGAGGACCGGGTCCATCTGGTTCATTCATCGGTCGCCGAGTTCCTCACCGACGAGACTCGACTGAGAGCTCCCCCCATGTCGCCCGAAAACTCAGGCCGCGGTCCTCAAGAGCTGGTGTGGTTCCGGCCTGACGAGGCCAACAGCAATCTCGCCTTCCAGTGCCTCCACACGCTTCTTGACGAACAGTACGCTTCCGGGGGGCGCATCGGCCAGCTCCTGCATCACAACTTCTGGAAAGCCGTGGGGGTGAGCGAACCGCACCCGGAGCCTCAGAAGCGCGGCGTCTCCCTCAAGTACGCGGCCCGGCACTGGGACTACCACCTCATAGCCGCCGCCGACCCCCCGACGTCCCTCCTCTCCTTGGCCGACAGATTCCTCCACGTGCCTAACTTTGTTTTCTGGTCCGAATGGTCCATCGACCACCTGTCGGGGAGCATGTCCCGCGCCTCGACTGTGCTCTCATCCCTCAAGGCCTGGCGCGCCTCCCTGCCGCCCGAAAAATCTCCCTTCCTAAATTTGACCGACTACTTCGCCCGGCCGTACCGGTCCCTCTCCGCCTCGTACCGCGACTCTGCCGATTCGGACAAGGTCCTCCAGTACCTGCCGCTCATGCGCCTGGGCAGGTTTTACGTCGACACGGGGTCGACCGAGCTCGCCACCCCGCTGCGCAGGGAGGTGGCCACGGGCCTGACCCAAGTCCTGGGCACGCAGCACCCGCTGACTCTGCAGTCCCGGACCGACCTGGCCTACTCTCTGGTCCAGCAGGGGTGCTATGGCGAGGCGAACGGCGAGTTTTCCGACATTGTGGAAATCGACAGGACGGTCCTGGGCAGCGACAGCAGGGAGCTCTACCGCGCCCTGAACGCGCTCGGGGAGACGGAGCTCTACCTCAACCTGTACGACGAGTCGGCTGCCACCCAGCGCGAGGTGGCCGACGGCTCCGCCCGCCTGGCGGGGCAGGACAGCAAGCTGCACCTGACGGGGAAGCTTTGGATCGCTTACCCGCTCGCGCAGCTCGGCAGGCTGGAAGAGGCCGAGGAGATCCTGTTGGACGTGTTCAGGAAGAGGAGGGAAGGGTTCGGCGAGGACGACCTGTTCGCTGCCTCGGCCGGGTTCTCCCTGGGCGGGGTTTACAGGCGGATGGAAGGGAAGGCCCCGGAAGCAGTGGAGAGGCTGGAGGACGCGTACAGGGCCCGGAAGGGGTTCGGGCTGAAAGCGATCTGGGGATTGGATTTCGCCATCGAGCTGGCGATTGCTTACAGAGACGTCGGGCAAGCTGACAAGGCCGGGGTTTTGTTAAGGGAGATTGAGGAGAAGAGCGGGTTGGGCCCGGGCATCAAAGGTAATCTCGTGAAGAGGTTCCATCAGGTTATGCATCTCAAGGCTTTGATGTTGTGGGACGCGGGCGAGTGCGACAAGGCCGTGACGCTACTCCAGGGGCTGTTGATCCAGATTGAGAGAGACCAGTACGATCGCGCCGTGCTATGGATAATCCTGGACCTGGCCGAGATGCTGAGGCTGAGAGGCGGGGAGGGGGACGACAAGATGGCCGAGGCGAACTTTAACCACGTTTTGGTTGATCTGAAGAGCGGGCCGGGCAATGCTAGTGTTAGTGCTAGTGCTAGTGCTACTACTACTGCTGCTGCTGCTGCAACTACTATGGCAAGGTCGAGGGGTGTAATGGTCCGAGTCAATGATCATCAAGAACCAGATCCCCCGAGGCTCTTGCGCTTGGCCGAAACGGCTCTCAGATTGGTCAGAGGTCAGAGGTTTGAAGAGCTCGAGAAGCTGTTCCGGGAAGAAAGAGTCGACTGGTTCAGGCGGGAAGACCTGTGGCTGTGGTGGGGCGGTCCCGCAGCCGATACGACGTGGATGAAGCCACCGCGGGATCAACATGTCGCCATGACGCAGAGTGATGAACGATCTGCGAAAACAAGCCGCACAAGTGACGTCCCCGGCAGACCTGGCTTCGTATCCAGATTCTGGTCCGCATCCACCAGCAGGGTTTCACAGGCAACCGGTTCTCTGAGGAAGGACTTGGTTAGTAGGTGGCAAGAGAAAAGACCATTCAGTAGTAGTACTGCGACTACTGGCCTTTCTGGTCTAGTTCGGTCCATTCCAAGGCAAAAGGGCAGGTCAAAGTCACAGACAAGGAATCCCGTTGTGGACTAGGTAAGGTAAGGTACGAGTGCCGGATTTTTAGCATATTTTCAACAAAAAAAGTATTGGAAGGGGTTCAGTCGAGAACAGCAAAAGCTTGGTCTAAATCTGGCGTGCAATGCAGGGGAAATGGGTTCAACAAAGGGAGGGGGGGAAAAAAATTGGTCGAAAGACTGTCATTAGTGTGATGGTGTGTTTTTCCTTGAGTTCCTATATTATCCTCTCCATTTAGTTACACTCTTCTTGGTTATTTCGTTTCTTTTTTTTGTCAGGTTAGGCTAGGAGGTGTCTTTTTAGTATTTGCTCCCACTGTAACAGTTGAGGACAAAAAAAAAAAAGGAAAAAAAAAAAAAAAAGGAAATGGTATTTGTTTTGAGAAGCCACCGAAAGCTTTTGCGCTTTATCCATATTATGTTAACCAAGTAAGGTAGGTACCTTGAAAATCCGCAAGTCATCATCGATATATATCAAGTCATAAACCAAAAACAACCCCCCCCCCCAAAAAAAAAAAAAAACATCATGCCTTCCAATATACCTAGTTTTTTACCGATTCTCTTTTTATTCACATTTTCCCTTTTTACATCACCGATCGGTATATCTTGGTGATAAATCCCCGCCGGTGGAGTTGTGTCTCGGCATCCCGGACTGCGGTGACGTGGGGAGCACGGTGCTTGCGGCGCTCAGGGGCGTCTTGCTCTGTTCGGGGTGCGACGGCTCCCCGAGATTCGACTTGTAACCGGTCCCGGACGGCTCATCGGCCGGCAGCTCGCTCTTGTATCCCATGTATGCTGCTCCCTGGGCTGGCCCTTGCGGGTCCGAGTACCCCTCGGACGACCCCAATTCGTGGTGGTAATACGTGTTGCTGTAAGGCAGGGGCGGCGAGGGATAGCCGCCGCTGCTGGGGGGACCGTACATGCTCATGTCCTGCGAGTATTGGTTGTAGCCGCCGTGGTTTGAGTATCCCGGGGTGGTGCTGGGCGGGAGGTTGTTGCTGCTGGGCTCGAAGCCCTGCTGCTGCTGCTGCTGTCGTTGCTGCCGTTTTCGTCGCCGCGACCAGGTGACCAGAAAACCGGCCAGCCCGGCGAGCAGGAGAATGCCGCCCACCGCCGCTCCCACGCCGATGCCCGCCTTGGCACCAGTTGAGAGCCCGCCGTCGTCGTCGTTTGAAGAGGATGACGAGGACGTCGGCTTGTGTGTGCCCACCACTCCAACCGGCACGCCGGGTGTGTATCCGGGGGCGGGGGTTGTCGGCGGGGCATAATTGTTCTGCCAGAAGATGCTGCTCCCCGCGAGGGTCGGGAGGCTTGCGTATGCGCCGAGCGACGACGAGCCCGCGTAGAGGACGTCAGACGCGGAGCAGTACGGCGTGCAGCTCGCCAGGGGAAGCTTCACCAGCTCGGTCGAGTTGTTGTCGACGACGCATCCCGTCCAGTTTGTCGTCCCATCGTTGGCGCTGTTGGTGTTGAGGTTCTTGCACGCCTGGTTGATGGCGACCCATTCCTGTTCGTGGAACCTGGGCGGTTTGTGTAGGCAGTTGGGGTCAGTGAAGGAAGGGTCGGTGCATCCGGCGACGTAAGTGTTACCCGCTGTGTGGGAAGCTTTGCGTTAATCGTCATGTAATGTAGAGCGCAGCAGGAGTGGCCAGTGAGAGGTTGCGCGCGCCAAAGAGACTTACAGTTGGGATCCCAGCATGCGTTCGCGTCGCCCAACGACAGGCAGTAGCTCCCTAGCTGGCAGCATGGCCAGACTTGCAAAGCGTTGTTGCCGCAGGGGACAAATCGGCCCTTTGTCTCAGTGTTCTCGGCGTAATAGCACGTTCCATTTGAGATGTTTGGGTTGTAGGACTCCATGATAACTACCTGCTGGCGTGTCGCTGCCTCGGCGGGGTCGGGGGGCGGGCGAGCAAGCAGCTCAAAGTAAGCTTTTTTGGTATAACTATGGCAGGATGGCAAGTGGGAGGGGAAAAAAGGAAAGAAGATCGGGGAGGGAAAAATACGGAGAAGCGTGGCAAGGAGACGAACTGCATGGAGCTAAAAGAGATGCAATGCCACCTCATGCTTCCCTGCCCTTAATTCTAGGCCCGTTGACAGCAGCAAATGGGAAAACGGGCGCCCAGCACCAGTTGCAAAGCAGGTCTCCGTGGTTGCTGCGAGAAAGGCCTATGAAAAGGCGGGAAAGGTGGTGTGCGACGTCCCGCTGCTCCGCCACCTGCATGGGCGCAGGGACGCTAGGAAAATGGCGAATTAGAAGTCGTTCCGTCAGTCTGCGGCTGAGATGGGCCAGCTCAAAAGACTTTTTGGCTGAAAACGAAAAAAGACACCCGCAGGATTTGGGCCAGTAATAGATAACTTTCGACGCCTTTGGGCGGTCCCGGGGGGTTGGGGGGTATGCAGGTTCTAGTTAAGCCACAAGCTCAATCCCGGTCCTCCTGACCTGATCAACCAAGTTTTGGGGATTCAAGTTCACACTTGGTTGTACAATGCGATGACTTGTCGGTATAGTACATGAGTTAAGTATCGGTATAGCGGGTTGGAGAGTGATGATGCCTCCTACTATGTGTATACCTACCTAGGCACCTAGATAGAGTGAGCCTGATACAAGAAATAGACAATTAGGTTCTAAAAGATACATAACACTGTACGGAGCGTGATTATGAATGACGTAATTATGTCAAAGGTTTATCGATATTTGAGGTATGCATGTTTGTATAAAAGAGACTGTGCGAAAAGATTAGAAACCGAAAGACGAGAAAGATCATTGGCATCGCTAACCACTCACTTTGACATCTCTAAGTTTGTTCAAGCAATCTCACAGAAAAAAAGAAAAAGGATTGCTCCCTTAAGAAGCTCATAATATCCTCTCTAGGAATCCTAGAGTATTTTGGTAGGTATCTGGTAGGTAGGTAGGCTTGCATGGTGCGTCTCAAGCTGTCCATCAGAGATCGTCCCTCTCGTTTGAGTTTTTCACCGCAGTCTTCCTTTTGGGATAACATTGGAACATCGATGCTTTGCGATCCGATCCCACACCTCCATGAACCTGCAGCACGTTATTGGGGTCGAGCTGACGCTTGATCTTGAGCAGCTTCTGGTAGTTGTCTACCCCCCAAAACAAGGCAGGCGTGTCCGCCTCGAGCACATCCGCCTCGTTGATGTACACGGCCGCTGAAGGTGTCAGTTTTCGCAGCGGTTCGATGGTCTCGTGTACGAGGTCGAAGGCAGCCTGGATTTGCGCAGAGTCTGTCTTGGAGGGGTCCCACCGTGTGATAAACATAAAGTGCCACGTGGATCGACGCCAAGCAGGGGACAAGGCCGTGCCGTCGTCGGCGGTTCGGGCTGGTGGGGCAATACATAGCATCGCGTAGATGTTGGGCAGGGCGCCGGCCAAGAGGGCGTCGACCAGCAACTCCTGGTTTCGGGCACCGACAAAATTGGCCGAGGGAATCAGGCGCGACGACATGGCAGCGCCGTAGCTGGCGTAACTACTGTATTGGCCGGAAATCTTTTCGGTGAAGAGCGCATACCATGAATTGTACGTCGTTATGGAGTATGAGGCCTTTGGGAGTGAACTGACAAACTCTATAAGCGCTTTTAGAGACTTGCTGGCCCCCGGTTTGTCGAGAAGCGGGTTGACCAACTCAATGGTCGGCCTAGTCCCAAGAGGATAGGAGTCGCCGCCCCAGCCGTCGGCCAACCACTGATTGGCGTGGGCGACAAGAAGCTTGAGAAAATCCCGCTTCTGGGATAGGCTCAGAGAGCCAAGCTGGAACACGGCATACTTTGTTTGTGGAAACATTCGTCAGCGTTATTGGAAGCAGAGTGCATTACGCAATCTCTAATTAGAGATCTACTCACCTGAACGGTTTGCTTGGGGTGGGCGGTGGTAGAGATTTCCATTACCACGCCAAACGTGCCTCCTCCTCCTCCTCTGAGGGCGAAGAAAATGTCCTGATTCTTGCAGCGGTTCGCCGTGACAAAAGTCCCATTGGGCAAAACAACCTTGAACTGCTGTACATTATCTACGCCGAGTCCGAAGACCGGGGACAGCAGGCCATGGCCGCCTCCTGAAAGCCATCCGGCAGCTCCCACCGTTGCGCCGCTACCCCCGACTACTGTCACGCTGTTGGCTTCGGCAAACTTGTAGATGCCATCGAATTGCTGCCCGGCTCCAAAGGTAATCACTTTACCTACGGCGGCCGAGCACCCTTCTGGAACGAATTCATTGGCAAGCGTGATGGGCGGTTGATAGTTGTGCGTCCACAGCGAGAGGGCTTTCGGCGCTGTGCTGCGTCCAAGATAATCATGTCCGGTATTCTTGATGACGACTTGTATGCCGTTTTGGTTGGCAAATTTAAGGGCTTCCTGGACGTCGGATGGTGCTCGAACATCAACATAGTAATCAGCCACACTGCCCTGGTCGCAATTGGCGTCAAGGATGCCGCTAGACGTGAGTGAGACGGGGCAGCCGGCATTTGTAGCTTGGCAGATACCCCAGTTGGCCTGTCAGATCACCCACAAAGTTAGAATGGCCACAATGTCGTCCCGTGGGTTCATACCAAAATAGCCCCTCCAACCTGCCCAGCAACGAATTCGGTGTTCCTCTTCTTGGCGTTGATGGCCGCACAGGCTGTAACGTCGGGAGTTTTTGCGGCGCCGTTGTATTTGGTATAGCAGGGGTACGCCATTGGGACCAGGGAAAATAACCTGCCGTCGAGCGAGCTGTTCAACGCAGCCCAGTTCGGCGCAGCGGCAAAGCATTGCGGCATTCCGAAAAACAGAGCCGCCGCTGTTAGCAGCAACCCCGGAGAAGCCATCTGGGCGGGGTTTACAACAGCTTCAATGGAACACCGAACAGTGCTGGTCGGGTGCTGTCTGCAGGTTGCGGGCAAAAGCAAAAAATAAAATAAAATATAATATAAAAAATCAGAGAGAAGAAAAGATGAAACTCTCACATCTCAAACAGGTCTCTACCCGAAGTTGCGTTGTTGGTTTGCGTTAGGCATTGTGCAGCTTTCGAGTTTCGGTATTTCAGACGTGATCCTCATCCTTGGAGCGGGGATTGCTGCGAGCGAGTGGATTTAGCAGCAGTAGGGTTGCGGGGTTGTTGCTCTTCACTCAGCCCTAGCCCGGTTCGGAGTAGGTAGAGGGGTGCCCTAGAATAGCATGATGTGACGAGCCGCTCATGCAGGTGCAGTGTTGAAATAGGCTCCCTCCCAACTGAAGAAAAAAAAAAAAACCCCCCATGAACACGTCACTTAAACTACTATCAAGGCTAAGACGAACGAAAGCAAGAAAGGCTCCTCTAGCCAGCTCTACTTAGGTATCAATTATCCTTTTTTTTTTTTTTTTTTTTTTTTTTTACTTCAGGAAGATGGGCAACAAACCGACAAAGATTGAGAATGTTGTGTCCCAAATGTGAGTGAGGTCTAGACCACGCAGCCGCATCCACATTTCTTGCCCTGGATGGTCACATCCGACGGGAGTGGGGATGGTAATGGTCCACCTGGTCGGTTTCCTGCAAGGATGCCTGGCACCTAATTACTATTAGGCATCATGTACAGTACATCCAGCACCAGAGAATGAAGGGTTTCTCCAATACCGAATCCTTACGACACCTACCTATGAACTTTGGAATATAGGTACCTACCTACTTAAATGGACCATGCCCAACTCGGAAAGGATGAACTCACCTGGGCTCTTGTACAGGAGGAGTGGCCCCTTTGCTCGGACTGCGACTCAAGGATCCAGCACTTCTTCGTCGGTGGTTCAAGCAACAGAGTTACGTTCGAGTACGATGAATTCGTCGAGGCATGCAATGTGACCGAGTGCGCCCTCTGCTCAGCAATCATCGAGGCGCGCGATGAATTAATCTTGGCCGAGAACACGACGCTGGTGGCCGGGCAGGGTGCCAGATCGCAGAGGTTGATCACCATCGAGACTACGAGCCCGAGCATGCTCAAGATCGGTTCGGGGGCGACAGTGTTTATTTCCATTCGAAAAGGCAGGTGCAGTGAACTCACCACCAGATCTACAGCTAGTTCCAGGTGGCTGTGTGCCAGTCTTGTTAACAATTTTAATCATGTAAAAGATATCAACAGGGAGTTCCTTGACAGTTACAAGTTCGATATCAAATCGGATGATGAGCATGGAAACCTCACACCAGAGGTCGTTTCATTCATGAAAACACAGCTTTCCTTGTGCCTTTCCGATCCAAGTCACACGAAATGCCGCGTCGACGCAGGGTTCGGCGTCGAGTGGCCGGCTCGCCTTCTCCATATTTCGAGTACCGGGCGCGATAGAGAGGCACTAGAAGTACGGTTGGTCAACTTTCAAGATCCGATGATGGGAAGCTTTGCCGCCTTGAGCTACTGCTGGGGCAGCAGAGAAGAGCACGAAAGGAACACTCCCCTGCAGCTGAACGCCTCCACCAAAGATCTCCTGCGCGCTGGAATACCGGCATCCAGACTGCCTTTGACGCTGAGGCAAGCCGTCGCCGTGTGCCGCCAGCTGGACCTGGAATACATCTGGATCGATGCGCTGTGCATCATCCAGGACGACCCTTCGGACTGGATGGCCGAGGCCAAGAAGATGGCCACCGTCTACAGCATGGCCAAAATCACAATCATCGCAACCGGCGCGGCGTCCTCGTACGATGGCTTCCTCAAAAGCGACGTGAACTCGGCCTGGCTGGACTCTCCTTTCGTCCCGCCGGCGAGGCTAGTCGCGCAGAGGTACTGCACCAGCGGCTTCCACACCAACCGCCGCCTTCACCGGCCCGAGTCCTCCGACCCCATCGACTCTCGCGGCTGGACGTACCAAGAAGAACTCTTGTCAACGAGGTTGCTCCGCTTCACAACAGATGACGTGCAGTGGCAGTGCAACACGCACAGCGCGTGCGTCTGCGGGCAGCCGAGCTGGAACGAGGAATTGTACCGCCCCCGAGACGAGCGGGAATCAGGCAAACCACCAGAGTGGCGCGATCTCATGCCGCACTTCTCTCACCGAAGCTTCACCTTCGCCGTCGACAGGCTGCCCGCCCTCGCGGGACTGGCGCGGAAGTACGCACATGAGCACCGACCGCCACCAGGCAAGCCTGATTTGGTTTACGTGGCTGGAAACTGGCAACATCAGCTCCAACCAAGCACGGCTTCTCCGCACTGCGGCATGCTTGCCTGGAAATCGGTCCATTTTCTGAATCCGAGCTGCTACCGTGACTACGTCGCCCCGAGCTTCTCTTGGGCCTCGATCCAGGGTTACCTCATCTTTGACGGCACGGTGCCGACCGTCGTGCTTTCAGAGGTCCTGGATGTCGGGACCACGCTGGCGCCGCCCCGGGGTGATCCGTTTGGCCGAGTCTCTGACGGGTTTGTTTCGCTTCGCGGGCCCGTCATTCCTTGTCACATTGCGGCGGTTCAAAATGACGAACCGGGTGGTAAGTGGTTTACGAGAATTACCATCGATCTGGTAGCAGGTGATGGAGATCGGGCGAATATGCCTCAGAGACTACGCATACAGAATTGCTACTGGGACTGTCCGGTAAGCTGGGGGGAATCACCAAAAGGGGATGCTTTCGTTCACCGGTCGGTAACGGAACCCGAAACAGCATCGTTTGGGAAAGCGATGGCGAAAATTATCGTACTGCTGTATGGAAATCATGAGGACCAGGGATCGCGGTTTGTAGGCTTAGTGCTCGGGCGCGAGCCGGATGGGAAACGGCACCAAAGGCTCGCCTTGGTGATGATGGAGAGTTTAGATGGCCCGGTGGTTGACGTGGAAAAGTTGAACCAGTTTAACCAGGTAGTGATGATAGCATGAATACCCACCTACTTACCTTACCTATCTAGGTTAGGAAAGAGCATGTTAAGGGTAAAGTACCTACCTACCTTACCCAAACATTCCGCGGCGCGTCATCAGAACAAGATACCTATAGAACCGTATGATCGTGTCGAAAGGGGGGGCGGGGGGAGGTGATGATTCTTACCACTCTCGGACTTGCTTAGGTAGGTAGGTACCTAGGTAATTCCTTACGTATATGGTGAAAATGTTTCCGGTCCTGACAATGTATTTAATATTTCCTTCTATCCATCAATTAGTCGGTAGGTTGTTAAGCAGTCTCACCGGGTTTAAAAAAATCATTATTATTTTTTTTTAAAAAAAAAGATGCAAGTGATTACCAAGTAGGTATATACAGGTACACTTACCTCATCTTGTTCAAAGCAAATTACATTTTGTGGGACAAGTTTTTTTTGAAAGGAAATAAGAATGGCATTGACATTGAGCTAGGTGCCTAGGTAGGTATTTATACAAGGAAAAAGGAAACAAAAACGACATTGCAGCCAAAGAACTGCCATGGCATTTGCGTCCTGATCCCCTCGGCCAATTTTTGTCGGTGCTGAGTCCCGAAACCAGGGGGTTGGCTGGTCGATGCCCTCATAGCCGGCGCCCTGCCTACCTACCTAACATCATCTATGTCATGATATCTATACAATGAGTTATTTATACAAGGAAAAACAGGAAAGAACAAAGGGAGAAAAGGGTTGCGGGAGCGCCACAACAGCGACTGTGGAGCAACATCAGGTTCTGTAGGTACCTACTCGACAGCCGTGGAGGGTGTTGTTTGAAGGGTCGGTTAGGGGTTCTGCTGTGTTTTTTTTTTAACTCCCCCAGCAAAGGATCCACCATGAGCACTACCTGCTCATGTCCCAAGCAATCATACCAGTAAAACGGCTGCATAGCATAGCAGGTCTCTTCGTGGCGAGATAACCCTAGACCTTTAACCCTCCAGCAAGAGCCTGCGCAGATAACAGGTGTTTCTGGTGCCGGGAAAAGCAGGTTTAGCTCATGGCCTCGACGCTTGTTATCTTAAGGTGGTCGAATCCCTGGCGCGCGATCCATGACGTGGGTGATGTTGAGGTGCAGGGTGAAGTTGAGGAGAAGAGCGCAAGCAGAACAGTGAGGATGTCGAGAGAGGAGGGCCATGGCCGGAATTGTTGGTGGGTCCTGGCTCCTTCTCCAGGAGGCGTTTGGGATGACGTGGTTGACATTGGCGGGAGGCTGCAAACACGACCGAGGTGCCCTCGATTCCAGGGGCGGGCAGACCCTGTTCGGGCACCCAGCTTGCCGCAACATTAGCGGCATAGTCTCGACATCAGTTCCAAGGATAAAGGGATGTTGGATTTGACGACGACCCACGCCGGGTGAGTGGTGAAAGACCGCGCGCACGCGCGTCAGGGCTGATGAAATTCGCAACCAGCTGGGTTCGATTTGGTAGTGCAGGGAAGAAGTCATCGGCGCGTGCTTGGAGAGAACCCCTGGGCTCGAAGGAGATGGTTTCGGCACTTTGGAGTGTCTTGGTGTCGCCTAAGGTTGGACCCTCGAGAGCTTAATCGTTTGCGGCAGACCGGGCAGGTAACCTGTATCTTGTGGTGCACCTCTCGGGTGTGTCTGTCGACGTGACTCTGAGATTCTGCCGCGAACCCGCAATCCTTCATGCGGCATATGTAGTTCTTTTGTCGACTGCGCGGGCCCTTCTGCCGACTTCTGGTCGCTGGCGGAGCGGACAATGCCGAGGCGTGCAGATTCGGAGCGGAGGGGGGGCTGTAACCAGGTCCTGGTATCGCCGGGCCCCTCAGCGAAGAAGGGTCGGGCACTGAAGGAAGAAGGGGCGGCTGCCCGAAGTTAGAGGCTGCCTGGAAGTTGGTGTTGTTGGCTGATATTGAAGGTTGGGTGTGCGGGGTGGAAAAGGGTTGACAAGGAGTCCATGGTGAATTGGCTGAGATGGGTGAATTTGATGCACCATTGGCCGTTACTGCGCCGGGGGGCTCCCAACCCGTGGCGATGGAACTTGAGACGTTCCACTCTGGAGCGTAGCCTAGGTAAGAAGGGCTCACGGAGTGTCCTGCAAGGTGAGCCGAGGTTGCTTGATTGGGAGCCCAGGTGCTGTTGGTGCCAGAAGAAAAGTTTGGAAGTTGATGGAAGTTAGCGAAGAGGCCGAACGTTTGTAAATTGGAATGATTGCCGTTGTGGAGTTGTCGACCGAGCTGGTTGTGATGGCCTATTATAGCATTGCCAGTGCCGCCCACTGGAATACCCGGAGTTGCTCGGTCAGGGGAGGCAACACCGGGGCCATGAGGCAAGGATGAAAGTGGAGGGTAATCCGGGTAAGAGCTGAAGGTTTGTAGATCTAACTGAGGGTCATAGTTATAGAGTCGTTGAGATCCCCAGCCTCGATGAGTGGCTATGGCGTTGCCGGTGCCGCCGCTAGTGTTTGGCGGCGGGGACTAAAATCTGTATATAGACGCCGTGGCCTGGAGAATTTGTATCGTAACCCGGACCAACCCCAAAGCAAGGAGTTTGCTACCGGAGGCTGGCGAGAATCGACAAGAAATGATTGCTGTTGTCTGTAAAAGAAAGACAAGAAAAACAGCCTCTGAGTGGGAGCAGAGACTCGCCTTTTCAATTTTCTGGAGCCTCTGAGTGGGCTTGAGTCCGCCCGAGTCCGTCCACATGTGTCCGCGATTCACAGTGGATGACAGATAGGTGGCTTGATCCATTGGGGAGGAGAGAGAGAGCGGTGACTGTTACAAGACTCTGGCATAATATCAGGTATGGCAACTTGCAAGGTAGTAAGTAGGTTGTGTGCAGTAGCTCGCAGTAGCGTGATAGATGCCTCGCTTGGCTGGTTTAGCGGCACGTCAACGTGCGTGGATGTCTTGAGGTAACACAACTTATTCCACTAAAGAATTAGACTAGGCTGCCAGGCTTTCAAGATAGGTGCCGCAGTCCACCTTTTGTGCGAGCGGGGCTGCAGTGGTTGGTTGGCTGCGATGGACGATGGCGCAGCGCCGCAGTGTCGCAGGTAGAGTACGGCCAGGCCCGGTGCCACCAATACAGCTCTTACAGCACGGACATTGCGCAAACAAACTCATTCATCAAGATTGGTCAGGTACTTGTTTTACCACCTCGAGGTTAAATTAGATAACCTTCAAATTGGGCACCAGTTTGCAGGTACTTGGGCTTCAAACTTGGGGAAAAATAGGGGTATGCTGCGAGATGCGGAGGTTTACAGCGGACTGAAAATACATGCCGCACCACAATATACCCATGGAGTGCTGTATCGAGTAATTGTATAGCGGTTTCAACCAAAAAGAAAAACAAAAGAAAAAATTTTTTTGACAAGGGCGGTGCTAACCGCTCAACAGTGGAGCCCGGTAGGTTGAACGGTTACGGCAATGCCTGGAGCCTGGGCGCGGGGAGGCGGGGCCAGTTTGTGTTCCAGTGTCCATATCACTGGGCGTGGACGGCGCTTTTCCCTCCCCCTTTAGAACCAATTGTTAACCCAACCCACAACGAACGGTTGCATTTGCGTGAAATCAAAACAACATCAGCACTAAGCCAAAAAAAAAAAAAAAAAAAAAGGGGGGGGGGGGGGGGGGGGGGGGCTGAACTGGCATGATTAATTTATTTTTATTATATGCCTATATAAGTGCGGGCAGAAAAATATTATTAAATTGCCAGGCGGGCAGTGGGTGCGCGGC